>JABASH010000361.1:0-43166 GCA_019776445.1 Tomocerus maximus
GTTGGGGCACTATGGTTTTGGTAGTGAAATCAAAATGGACATTGATGAATTTTTATTATTACTCTTCTATGCCAAAGAATAATATGCTTTGGCTTATTTCCTGGTACATTACTGAAAAATATGCAAACATACACTATATTATACATCTTTTATTGCTTTACACTAGGATACACAGGCCTAAACTAATTATTGGAATGCTATAGACAGAGAATCGTAAAAGAGACTACACTGATTTTATGACCATTTATTAGCATCATGGAAATGGCTGATTTTTATTCAGCCAAAGAAATTGCTATTACTTATTTAAAACTTTATGATTATTTATTACAAAGGAATGTTGAAAGCTTTTCTAATTAATAATATATGTACTTCAACTTCAAACGTACCCCCTTGGGAAAACTATATTGTTACGTATAAATAAGTAATTTTATTGGCTAATTGAGGCTTTTGGAGTTTCTTTTCGAGTTTGGGGGACTACGGCCGGATTTTAGCATAAAAAGAGTATGGAAACTAGTGTTGACAACTTTTGACACAGAAGATAATTGGCATTTGTAAGTTGCCCTGTTTAATAACGTTTCCAGATATGCACACCACGATGGCGATTTTCTCGAGACCACTTTCACTCGAAACTCCGAAAGCCTCTATTTGACAGTCCATATTCGATCCAAAACGCTGTGGTACGGGTACTTAAGTGTAAAATATGCGAGATCTCATTAACGAACGTTGTGCATAAAATGATGTACCATTTTGATGTGGGCGAAAAACGTGAATCTCCACTTTAGGACACATTCGTACCATTGACCAAGGAATTAGTCTTCCTTCGTAAAATAGTTTTAAGACAGAGTCAGAAGGAAGGTCATGTTTCGCAATTACGGATTCACGATCATTTGGTAAACTATTGTCTTCTATTTCAATATCCTGGACCACTGATGGAAATTGGTCACATCTTATTAATTGTATTTGTTTACAAGCCATAGACATTGTGGTTGTGTATGTTGTTCTATGTATGCAGTTCAACCTTTGTATAATAATATTCACTCCACAAAGAAGGATTCAAGTCGTTAACTCGTAAAAACACAAGAGATAAGTACTTCAAAAATGTTAGAATGACCAATGTTGTAGTTGAAGTAGTCAAGAAGTCTGGAGTGGTATAGTGGCATTATAATAATGGTTTTTGGGTGTATGATAACTCTATTACAACCATCTAGGTATTTATCTTTTTGATTTTGTCACTCAAACTGTTTTGTAATGGGTTTAGTAGGTATTCCTATTCCTACCTACTCTATTCCTTGGCTGTACAAGTGTACACATATACAAATTACTTATGTTCCGAATTCGCTGCTTTATATGGCAGTACATTAGATGTATATTATAGGCTTCAATGAAAATAGTAGACATCAAACCGGAAATCTCCGAATTTACGGTAAGGTTCTTATAGTGTATTACGAGGAGGACCTTGATTGATATATGCTATACTATACTATACGCTATACGTAAACGGATTAAACAACAGAATCAACAGACATGTATCATATATCTACCCGTGGTTTTTATGCTGCATCTAAATAAGATAATATCGTATAGATGATTATTATGTTATGCCTATATTATATACATCTTTACTTTCTTTAGCATCGTTTTCCAGTTATACACTTTCGTTACAATTCACCAACTCACAATTCAGAGATCATAAAATTATTTCTTTTTTTGTACATAAAATCACTTGAATTAGTTTGACGAAGGAGTCTTTTACGTTTATGTTCACAAACAGAACAAGTTTCACATACATCCTCATTCCTCATACCTTCGTTATCTATTTCTGGTGTCTTTTCTGTGCGTAGTGTAGTGCATATTATTATAGTAGCTACAGCTGTAATAATTATTATATCTGGGTACTGTACTGTACCATATCTACTATACAACTATACTGGTAAGTATTTTATTTATTACCGTCAGCTCTTTTAGAGAGCAGAGAGCAAGTTTTTTAGAGCTGATTGTAGTAAAAAGTAAAGCCATGCCTCAGGCCTATGGGCTTATGGCAGGTATTTATTTTGGTTTGGTATACATAGTAGATCTAGATCGAAGATGTACCGTGATCAGCAGGCAGGTTTATATCATCACATCCAGCAGTATGTCTGCTCCGTAGTTAGCTTGGAATTAAATACCAATGGATTTTGAAGACATTGGTGAACTTGAGTTGGGATTAGGATATATTCTTTGTGTTGATTTATATGTATATCATTACGGACATTTTAAATATCTTGGTGGATGAATTTACTGTCACTATTGTTGAAGTTGAACTCTGAAGAATTGTCTGTGTCTGTAAGTTGTAAGTATATTCTCATAATATTTTCTCTTTCCTCTGGCATTATTCAATCAAAATTGGAATAACATCTGACTCAATAACTAATTAGTCGATCGTGTTGTTTGTCAGTCATTTGTAATGCCCGTGACATTGCCAGTTGTCACTGTCAGTCTATTAAATTTTGGCAGGGATAGCAATGTCTAAAAATCTTTCGCTCAGTCAACAGTTAAACAAGTTTAAAAAGGCATCTGTAAACTTGAAAAAATTCCAATACGTTTTCATCCTGCTATTTTCCAGCTCCTGGTTGTTTTGCGTGCTCGGTCTCGAAATAAAAGAAAATGTGTTGGAGAAAGTTTCGTATGGAATTAGAATAAGAAAAGGGAAAGTATACTTTTCATGGTACTATAAAATTAATTCTTTTGCATTTTACTGTAAGGGGAGCCTCGTCATTTTTTTTTATTAGAAGAGGTTATGTTCTGTGTATGCCAATGAATAATAATAATTAACTAGACCAATTAGGGACTTTAAACTCTTTTATGTGGCTCTCAATGCAATAATAATGGTTCAAATTAGTTGACGTATTCTTATAATGTTTAAAATTAATGGGAGAAATAATTTAGAAGATCATGACTTGATTTCCATATGTAATTAGTTAATTTCCATATCTTCATATTATTATTTTTGCATTGTAGTGGGAGGAGACGATATTTGGGAACCATGGGCGGAGCTGTAAGTTCTGGAGAAAGTAACGACGATTTGATTGATAATCTCTTGGATTCTGACTACATTAAGGTACTATATTTATTTTCTTTATTGTACTTATTATATAATTATTACCTGTATAATAATTACAATCTTGTGTAAATTACTTAATACTATGAATTACCTGTTTAAAGACTGCGTTAGTTGAACGAGTATTCAGGGGAGTAGACAGAGCATTCTATTACACAAATCCTTACAAACAAAATGCCTACAAAGACTTGGCTTGGAAAGACGGAAATCTTCACCTTTCAGCTCCGTGTATATATTCTGAAGTCATGGAAAACATTCAAATTGAAGAAGGAATGAGCTTTCTAAATATCGGTTCTGGTACTGGATATCTTTCTACAATGGTAGGCTTAATTCTTGGGAGACAGGGAGTTAATCATGGCATCGAGTTGTATGAAGATGTTGTCGACTACGCAAGGTAGGATGAAAAATAACATTTTTAATACTACTTTAAAGCCAATCTGATCCTTTAAGGCATGCATGATTTTTGCTTTGCCTAAACTGAACAAAATATTTTCTGTGCATTGCAGATTGAAATTAGACGAATTCTTGAAGACTTCCCCAGCTGTGGATATGTTTGACTTTTGTGAGCCTGAATTTGTTGTTGGAAATTGTCTTGAAGTTGCGGCATGTCCAAAACGCTATGATAGAATTTATTGTGGTGCTGCTTGTCCGGAACCGTCAGTTCAAACTATCATAGATTTGCTAAAAGTAAAGTGACCTTATAAATGAAGCTATAATATCTTGTTCAACTAATTATTTAAATGTTACAAATATTACAAAAATTATTTTAACCACTTATTTGGGCTTCATGATTCCAGATTGGAGGGGTATGTATTGTACCTATCAATGATTCTCTGATTCATATCACAAGAATTTCAGCCTCCAGAATGGAAATGAAAACTTTGCTACCTGTATCCTTTGCTAGTCTGGTGGTTCCTAAGCAAGTGTCTAAACCAGTATCGCTACGTAAGTGTTAAAATTAATACTATTACTTACAGTGAAATGATTAATAGTTTTTAAATCCTCTTTCAACATCTCAGAAATTTATTTTTACTTGATTGCAATTTATTGATTTATTGTTTGTTTAATTTCACAAAGTAATATATTCGGTTTCATGTAACAGCCTTAGTGTAAAAACATAACGTGAAATCAGTAATAATTATTTAAAAAAATTTAACTGTAGCTGAATTAAATCCCATGTCTTTGGGTGACCTATGTCGTGCTGAAATTCGTAGTCTGCTTCGTAAAGCAATTGCGCAGCCTGAAGTACGAAATCAAAATGAAGCAGTCCGTAGAAGACGCCGACGTAAACGTCAAGAGCGCAGAAGAGCTAGTCGATTGCTTGTCGTTCAGCGTCGTCGGTCAGGGTAAATATATCTTTTAATGACTTTGAAACATCATTATCATCATTTACCAGCTTTTATGTCTAATTTTTTGCGCCTCCCCCTCATTGTGTCCTCCATAATTGTACCTCCGACTTTCCCTTGTCTCCATACATACATTCTGCAATGCAAATGTTAAATAATCTCGGGCAATAAAGAAGTGGTGTTCTAATTCGAATCAATTGTATTTTCACCTAACAGTGGGGAACCAGACGGTGATCAGAATGGATTTGTCGCTATTGCCTACTCCATGGGGCGAAATTCGCGTAATCGCAATCGTCGTAATTCCACCGAAGAAAGGGATTCAGATGATGCGGAAGACCGTGTCGCACGTAGAAGTAGTGACCAAGAAATGGATGGATTAAGTTCAGATGAAGATGTTGATTTCTCAGATATGCCGGCATTAAATGACGTGGAAGTGATGAATGATGCTCCGACTGAGGCTGAAAATGTAGTACTCTCTACTCCTGTGGAAACTACTCAAGAGAATGGTCAGGGGAACCCTAGTGGAAACGAAACCGTAAATGCTCCGGATTCCAGTTCACCAGTTGCTACTAGTAGTCGCTCTTCACAGATTGCTGCCGAAATTCCCCCAGATTGCTTACCCAAAATCAGACCAGCTGCTAGTCAAGTTGGGTCAGGAAGTCGAGGCAGTGACAGAAGTTCCGGTTTTCTCAGCATGTACAGAGCTAAGCAACATAGTCGAGCAACTCTTTGGCGACAGCGCGATCCTAAAAGGATCCATATGACTCCAAGTGGGTTGCCTTTGCCAAAAATGCCCACTTCTTTGCGTAGGCGAGGCAGCCCAGTTGTTCCTGATGGAGATAATCAGTTTCCTGAAGGTGAAGACATGTTATTGTCTTCGTCGTCGTCAGACGACGATTATGAATTCGACGGCTATGACAGTGATCCTATGGATGGCAGGAATTTTCAATCAAATGCCGTTGAGGAGGATGACGATACGTATATGCCCAGTGTTGGTACATCTAATGGAGGACCCACAATCCTTAGGTGTCAAACTGACTCGGAAGATGAACAGAATGAAGATGAACATGCCATTGGCAGAGATTCTAAGATGCCCAACACATATTCCATAAAAATGCGTGAAAAAATTCAGGCACTGCCACTACCACCTGCAATGAAAGTCTATTTGAATTACAATAGACAGTTTCAGTAGCTGAAGATTTAAGAGGAATGTTAAGTATTTACTTGTTATTTTATGATTTTTGTTTGCTAGTTAAGTTAATTTGTTATCCTTATATATCAGCTAGTATTGTTTCTTCTATGCTATCTATATGGCATTTATTAAGAGAGCTTTGTGTAATTGTGTGCATTGTATTTGACATTTGAATACCACAATGCTACTATTTACTATCTATACTGTAATTACTAATTGATGAGTATTCGTTAAAACACTACTGATAGATGTTCCTTTTTTCAGCAACGACCATATTTTGGACTGAAATTTAGTAGCACGCTATAGATTGGTCAAGTGTTTCAATGAAATGTTGTTGTGGAAAGTTACGTTACATTACTTAGCTATTAAGTAAATCAATAATATAAGACTGTTGTGTATGTGTACCCATTTAATGAAGTAGTTTGTAAGTGAAGGTACATATATAACAAATAAGTAATCATTTAGTTGAATGTGTGATAGCCTATTGTCAAGATATTGTCTCGTAAAATACTGTATTTCCTAACGCCGATACAAATCGATTAACTGTAAAGTTGTAAGCTGGCGCTGCCTAGCCTTGTTGTTATAAATAGATACTTTTGTCTTTACGATAGGAGTAAGCAAAAACTGAGAAAAATTACTTTAACGAATGGAAAATTTCATAAAGTCTGTTTTCTGTTACACGTTGTTTACATTTCGTTTCGTGTCTTCATTCCATCCGTTGTCATTTAAAGACCTGTGTCTCTGTAAGACATAATAATCTGTGTGATTACATAATAAGTAAATGTAATGTTTGGATTATAACAAAATAATATTATTGTTTTTGATTTTAGGTATATATGTCATCGTAGATCGCACTGGTCGCAGTAGGTTAAGAAGTTCACACGATCAAAGAGGACCGTTATAAAATCATAATTGTTGTATTACCTAGGTTAGTTTTGGTTGTAAACCCCAGATGTCATAAACCACATACTGTTTCAATACTATTCAATAAAATATGCCCAAGTTATTAAACACAAATTCGTTGACTTAATTCGAGTTTCATGATTGTAAATATGTTTGTAGGCACACCAATCGCATGATCTGAAGTCATTTAACTTCAAATTGGTAGTAGCTCAGTAGTTGCATTGCAGGAAGGACTGTCCGATGAGAAAGTTTTCTTACAATTACGTATGTCAATAATAATGTTGAGGTATACGTACTTTATTGATGGTGAGTTAAGTATATTTATGAAACAGTCAATTTATTAGGCCAACATATTTATTTCCAATAGCATAGCACACAACCTGTTACATCTTTACAAGTACTAAGTTCAATGTGCATCTCACAACCTGTAATTAGTAGTGCAAATTAACCTCTACCCATTTGATAGCAACCATAATAATGGTTCTTAAACCTCATGATCCATTTAGCTTAATTAAATTCGTTCCATTGAATCATAGATAATTAAGAATTAATTGTCTTTAAAATAGTTTACAATGTAAACCGTCCATCACCGCTTTATGAGCAAACGAATATTTGTTTGGAGATTTATTATACAATTCTACCGTAGGTTCTTAAAGGTTGTTAGCACCCTTATCAGAAGATCATAATATTCTTATGACTATTAATTTCTCCCTTTATAAATAGTACATTGTATACTTTAAAATTGTTTTCGTGCTTTGTACAGTTTAAATTGTATGTGTAGTTGTTCCAAACAGTTTGTTACCATTTATGTAGGCACATACTACTTGGTACTTTGACTACTTTGGTGTAATTGAACCTTTAGTTGGTCTTATTAGCAATATACGTACATTTTTAAAAAGTTCTTTAATGAAAAATTGAAACAACATTCATGTATTTGCTGTAATGGAATTAAGATATGTTTGATGTATATGCTTTCCTGCACTTTTCTTTCAGAACAGGAAAAGTCTTGTAATGGAAATAAAAAATACTGATATCTAAATATCTATATGCATCAACTGTGCTTTGGCTTGACATTAGATGCAGCCAAAGGATCAATGCAATGGTATGCGATTAAAGTTTGAAATTGGACGTTAAAGATGTATTTAGCTGAGCCTTGTCAATTCCCACCAATTCACATGAAACATCCCAAAGCTGTTGTTGAATCTCGGTGTTGGAGGCTTGTTCAATTTGAGGCATTTCCTGACTATTTCCCAATAACAGTCCACCTTTCTTTCCCAGATCTGGAGATAACGCTGGAGAAATCATGTTTACATATATTTAGTTGGAGTTTCAAGATCATAGATTACACATAATAGTATAGATATTATTTGTTATCATCATTATGGATTCAATTCAAACCTGCATATGTAATTCCATCCGCTCCTTGTTCAGGCGACTAAAAATAAAACAGATTACATCATGAAATCATTGAGCTTGAAAGTTTCTCAGAAATTGATACCAGTTAAATGCAAATTCTCATGCTAAACTTTTCATTACCTTCCACACTTTTTGGAAAAGTCCTTTAAATGTTGAAAATCCTAAAAGCGTGTTGTACAAGTCGGATGCAATGATACCCGGATGAACAGCAAAAGATGAGACTTTGATATTGTGGCTCTTAAACTTTGCATCCAAATAATTGCTTGAAAGTACTTGCATCAGCTTAGAATTCTGATAAGCTCGAGCCATTGAGTAGTTTTTTCTTCGAGGAATACATTTTTGATTTGTTAGTAACCGTAATGTTAGAAAACTATCCTGCTATTCGATGTTTCTAACTGAAACTTTTAGTTTAAAACCATGGGCTATATGTCAAATATTTAACTTACTTCATTTGCAAATTGTCAAACTGGATGTTTCCTCCATACTGAGCTATAGAAGTAACATTTATGATTCGGCTGATATTACCCTCTCGTCCAGAATTTGCCAATCGAGGTAAAAGTAGATTCGTCAACAAGAAATGACTGAGGTAATTCACATGGAATTGTGACTCGAAGCCATCGGGTGTTATCTCAAATGGTACCCACATTATTCCCGCTACCAAAGAGAAAATCAAGTCATTAAATAATGATTAGGATCAGTAATCAGTAATGTATAACAGTTGGCTTTTACATAATCACATTCATTTATAGATGAGCAATAATAGTTTACATAGAGTGCACATTAAATTACCATTATTTATAAGAAGGTGCAAAGGAAGGTTTCTGTCCAGAACAGCTTTGGCAAACTTTCTCACAGAATCTAGAGAATATTTAAATGGAAAATTTTGTTGTGTCATTCATTAAATAGATTGAATTAAACAGAACCATTGTGTGAGTGTGGCTGTGGATAATGAATTCGATGATATGTAAATATTAACGGAGTCAGTCGAGTAATAAAGAAGATCGAATCCCAATATTATTTTAATTGTTCGAGGGTGATTTTTTGTATTTCTAATTTGATAGAAATGTTATCGTGTAGTAAATTACTATTTCCACATTTTCAGACTGATTACCTAGAGATTTTAAGTCCAAATGGATGCATTCGGCCATTCCGGTTGTAATACCCATATCACGAAGCTTTTTTATTTCCAAATTTCCGGTTTCCACATTCCGGCAGCCTGCAATCCCAATAAGAAAGGTAATTATTTGAACATAAATATATTTACCTTCCGTTTTTTCAAATTAAATGAACTACAAAGTGTGCCCTACCAACGAATACTTGCATATCAGCTTGAAGCAATTTCTTTACGACATCAATTCCGATGCCACGAGCACCTCCAGTGATAACGGCAGCATCTCCCGATCTCTTGGGTATCTCTACATAAATACCCAATATTTAACTAATCACAATCATAAAATCAAATTAAGAAACGAAAATACTCCTACATATAAAGTAAAATATCTTACTATCTGTGCCGAATGGCTTGTGCGATGTGAAAAGTTCTATTAAATTCCATTTCATGGCAGTGGAACTATTTTGGGCTTGGTGGAATAATCTTGTGATTGCGGCCCCGATTCCTTTCCCGTATCCTTCAGTCTCCATTTTTTTAAAGTTATATTTTATATAATCTCTTGGGTTTACCTTAGCTTACTCTGCCTGTGATTGCGGGGTAAAATAAATGTGGATTGAATGGTAAAGTTTGATTGATTCTGGAATCTACTCTACAGATGTAAATTACGCAATTGTTGTGTTGCACTTTGCACTTAAAAATGAGATTGGCTGATGCAGTTGTAAAAGATGGGGATTTCAAGAATTAATGTTGAAGTTTGAGCTATTGTATCCTCTGGTAGTTATGAGTGTATTAAGCAAGAATTCTAGACAAAAGTCAGAACAAAAATAATACACATAAAAAACTTAAGAAGCATGTAAAAGTTGCCGGACTAAGCCTCTTTGGTTATTAAAGATGGTTGAGAAAATGAGAAATATTCCCAGAAGACGAGGACTGCACAGGAAAATATGTTATAGCAAGCTAATGCATGTTATTGTTATTGTCACTGTCAGTTTGCTTTGCATACACTTTAATATACAAAATGTTTCTTAGCCTTTTCCAAACAAGTGCAGACGTTAGCCTTGAGAGATTGAAGGTTACAGTAAGTTTTGTATTATGCACCTTTTTGTACTACGATCCCTATCCTTCTATATGTAATCCTCACACAATTGTTATCTGTACGTACAAAAAACGGTTTCATTTACGCTCGTCCTCCCGCAGGTAATACCATAAGGTATACTGTCCTTAAGTAAAGCTTTTTTATTTTAGTCTCATCAATCAGAGTAGCTCTCTCGTCTTTTTGGTGGTCATATAATGCGCTTTGCCTATTGCAACCTTTACAGTATCATGACTGTGCTGTGGAGTGGACTACAATCCACCTTCGCCTATTATTACACAATCAACTCGAAGAGACCAATCAACCCTAAAGAAGTGCTTATATTTTACCTTCCATGTAAAAGTTCGTGTTTTGTATAAACTTTTATTATCGTGTACAAAAACTTCGGAAACTATCCAAAATTAATTATAAATCCTCGAGTGTGACTTTAAAAGCTTAGTGATCTACCTACATAATTAGTGTGATCACATTTATAGCAATGTTGCTCATCTATTCATTATTAGGACTTAATTATTGGTAAACTGCTTGCTTGTATAGGGAATGTTTATACATAGTATGGGAATGTACCTCACAGTCTCACATGCAGTGTCACAGTTCTCAATTACCAGCGTTCTCAATTAATATAGACATTGAAGTATGAGAAATGTTTTATAGAATGGGGGTAAGGATACATGCCATAAATTATTATGTCCAAGATGCATGTCAGCAAAAAGCTTAAAGGACAAAATAAGCATTATAGTTTATAAGTAGTTAACATTATTTGAATTGCATTTTATCATTTAGTATCTGTATTTGCTCCTGTTTATAATAATTGTGGAAGTAACTGTGTCGTGTAATAAGCTTGTTGTGTATAGTGATGAAAACACTTTACTTCCAGGCTTAGAGCTAGAACAAATGAAGATTATAATGGCAAAAATTGGTGTTTACGAAGAACGTAGAGAGCCAGTATATTTTATTCAGCACCAATAATCACCACAGCCTATATATAGACATTAGAATGTCCGTTGACAAATATTACTCTACAATGTACTGCTAAAGCTACTATTATTAGGGTAGGTAAAAGTTAGTATGAGGTAGTACCATGTAGGTGAACTATTTCACATACTCACAAAATTCATTTATAATTGATATCCTTTGAAAATACATCGTGTCTATCTATCTATACTTATATTGTAGCTATAATATGCAAATTCCTTTGAATAACGCATCAGTATATTTACATGAGCTAAAATGGTTGACACATGGTGAATGGTGGCAGAGTAGTTGGTTGATAGTTTGTTAGCAACACAACTTTTATAGGATATGCAAATGGAGCTCATTAGTGAAATAAACAGTTTAAAATAATTTAGTACACACATTATAGCGAAGAGGTGAGTTTCCTTTAGCAAAGAACGCTATCCATTAGTTACTTATAATTTTAGCACAGCTATAAAATTAACACAGACAGTCATAGATATTATACACAGTTACCATCCATCCGTATTTACACACAATTATGTTTCACGTCGTACTAGGTTTGGAATCGTTGTTAGAGTTGTTGGAACTTTGCCCTTGCATATTCCACAGGCGATGGTACAATCCTTTTTTTTCCAATAATTTGGCGTGATTGCCCTCCTCTTCTAATTCCCCGTTATTGATAACCAAAATTTTATCAACATTTTGTATAGAAGACAGTCGATGAGCAATTGTTATTGACGTCCGTCCCGAACTGGCAGCATCCAAGGCAGCTTGGACAACTTGTTCTGACTCTGTGTCCAATGCGGAAGTGGCTTCATCCAGAAGTAAAACTTTCGGATTACGAACCAAAGCCCTAGCAATGGCTACACGTTGCTTTTGACCACCACTAAGCTGAGACCCGAGTTGACCGACCCTCGTTTCATAACCCTATCAATATGTAAAATCATTTTATAGTCAACTAATCAGTTCATAAAATACTTCATCCAATTTTGCATGAGCATTTTGATGTGGTTCCGACACACAATTAGGGCAAAGTATAATT
The DNA here is from genome assembly GCA_019776445.1 of Tomocerus maximus. Taxonomy (NCBI): domain Eukaryota; kingdom Metazoa; phylum Arthropoda; class Collembola; order Entomobryomorpha; family Tomoceridae; genus Tomocerus; species Tomocerus maximus. Next base: position 12,158 of record JABASH010000361.1, read on the forward strand.
ATTTGTTGATGGTATGAGGTAAAGGTAAGCCAATGACCTCAAACGAGGTTAAAGTAGTAATAATAGTACTTCTAAGAACTTACTGCAGGAAGGGATGCAATAAAACTGTGAATATTAGCCATCTTTGCAGCCTGGATGATGTCATCCATAGGAACTTGTTTACCATTATCTCCATATGCAATGTTCTCAGCCAAAGTACGATCAAACAAAGCTGGCTCTTGAGCTACGATTGCCATTTGAGCCCGTAAAGCTTCTACATTTAATCCTGCTACATCTTGGTCGTCGAGTTTCTGTGGAGAAAGCGTGAATTAGAGACATTAGTAGACGTAAAAGCATATCTACTATTTTTAGCAATACAATACAACTCAATGTAATAAAACTAACCACTGTCCCCTTCAATGGATCGTAATATCTTAAGATTAATTGGATACACGTGCTCTTGCCTACAATGAAATAATAATAAAAATTATTAATGTACAATATTAACAATATTATGTAAACAATTCATTATTTATATATTATTTATTTACCGCAGCCACTTGGCCCCACCAAAGCAATGCTTTTGTTAGGCTCCACTCCCATGGAAAGGGCTCGTAAAATCCTAGCAGTAGGTCTTGTCGGGTAACTAAATGCAACATCTTTGAAACCAACAGAGCCTTGAGCGTTTCTCTGAAAGAGAGACAAGAACATGAATTTCCCAAGAGAAAATTCCATTTTCAAGGCAAGTGAATATCTGTATGAAACTTACAATTTGTAATCCAACCCCTTTAGAATTTTCAATTGCTGGGCGGCGATCCAAAAGACGAAGGATTCTTGCACCTGAAACTTTTGCATTGTGGTAATTTGGAGCGAACGCTAACGTTTGTCTACAAAATATCATTAATATTACATTTAAACTCAGGTATGTTCATAGACTCTTTGTATGTTAATGTAATATAAAGCTATATAACGTACCCAATCATCATTGTTCCGAAAATCAAAGCTTCACCAACCCTAAAAAGAGACAAAAGAATAAGAATTAATAAATACATGTATAACATGTATTACCACGTATTACAATTGAATAAGCTTGTATTTGTATTCTAAGTCAAGTCAGTTTTAATTTAATGCTTAATATTTAACACAAATATATACAAATAATATAAAACTCCTTTGGGCATAATAACCAGTTCTGCAAAGGTTAAAACTATGATAAGGTATATAATATTACATGAAAAAACAAATTAATATTTGTGTAAATATTCAATTTTGTTTGGTAGTGGACATGTCTAAATTGTATTTTCTCATAACAATTTTTAGTTCTGAGACAAATAATTGAGCCAGACTTGCAATTTGCACCGTAATCAACTATTTACACCTACTATTTGCAAATAAAAAGGGCAATATACTAAAAAGGTTAATGCTACACATACAAATACACTTACTTAAATACATCTTCATAGCCAACGCCCTCTTTTTCAATCAAATGGGCACCGTAGTACATAACGACTGCATAGGCAAAAAATGGAACAGCTTGGGCAAATCCAAAGATAAATCCCCGAACATGAGACCGGCTCAAAGTCAGCCTACCATTTTCAATGTTATATGAATTTCCCAATTTTATAAGATTATTATTAGCATGATAAAGTGGCAAGTAGAATAGAACGTACTTGTGGGATTCCACTAAAGCATCATTGTACATCTTCACGAATGCTTTCTCTTTTGTCAAACTAGCAACTGTTCTTATATTTCCAACAGCCTGCACAGCAACACTACTGGCATCTTCAATAGCTTTCTTCTGTCCAATATTCTGTCCCGTCATGAGAAGGCCTTGGAAGTAAGTGGCTATTATAACTAAAGGTGTAAACACCATAGCCACAGCGCCCAGTTTGGGTTGATAGTACATTGCTATACCGATTCCCAACAAAATTGTAGAGACGGACTGAACGACACTCCCGATTCGACTTCCGGTAGCCTAAATTGTTTAATTAAAATTACTTCCCACCACGGCATATGTTAACTTTGCATGTTTATTACTGATTTTATTTCAATCAAAATTAAATATGAATTGATAGAAATAGTTGTTGTCCTATTGCCTATTGTTTTACATACCCCTTGTACACTTGCGGCGTCTGTACTTAATCGAGCGCATAGAGCACCAATGCTGTTACTTGGATCGTCGTACCAGCCTACACAGAAACATAACCCTTGTTTATCATTGCCAATTTGTAGTAAGTACATATCTATTTTTTCTGCTGGTTTGAGATTAAATTTTATAGCTTACCCAACTCCTGCTTTAGCATGGTAGCGAAAGTCAACTTTCTTAATCTCTGTGTAAGGGCTTCACCTGCTAACGTGAACATATATAGTTGCAAAAACATGGACACTCCTGCTCCAATTCCTGAAATCATAAAACAATTTTGTTATTGATGTAAAATAGAGTTTTTTTTAAAATATTCACTCTAGTTTTATAATTACATTTCACAACTAAAATCAAAGAAACTTTCACTTCACTTTCCCTTTGCTTTCACCTGGGTGAACTTCGGTGAACCAAAAAGGAATCATTGTCATTGTGACGAAGAATTAATTAAAAGCAACCTTTTATACTTACCAATTCCAAGAAATGCTAATGCTAACCAGTCGGCCGTATTCCGAGCATCTTCTTTGTCATTTGAACTCAAAACTCCTAAAAAACAGCACATTAATAAATTTAATAAATAAATTTCACATATGCTTATACGAGTCAAATACCCCAATTCACTAATATCTGCTTTAAGCAGCTAAATATACATGGATTTGAAAATGCAATATTAAATTGATTACCTAAGAACTCTCCAAAAACAATTGCATACAAAGGCAGCATACATCCTTGGATTATCGCCATAATTGTGCCGACAGCCATTTGAGGCCATTCATTCTGGTTCATTTTTAATAGACGACTCACTGGAGCTTGTTTAGCCAATTCTTCCTCCTGTATTTATTAAAGTAATTAAGATTATTTTTCATTTTTTAGTGTTTTTTTCTTCTTTCATAAATATAATCAAATGATTTGGCCTATGTAAAATTACCGATAGTGAATCTTCGGTAACTGGAGGAATGTAGGCAATATCTTCTTCAAAAGGTACGCTTCGCCGTCCGAGGTCGATAGATTCTCTTTGCTCAAGCTTGGCTTCAACCGCAGTAATATCTTCTTCTTCCAAAATTTCTTCATTTCTTCCTTGCATTTGAGCCAGTACCAGTTGATAGTAAAGTCCTTTGTTTTTCAGCAATTCATAATGAGTTCCTTTTTCAGCAACCTATAAAAACAATTTTTCAGTTTAATATCTTGAAAACAGGTATGGAAAATATTGCACCAACACTCTAGTACAAACATTATTAACTATTAAATATCTACCTCTCCATCTTTAATTGACACGACTAAATCAGCAGCCCTAATTGTAGACAATCTATGTGCAACGATCAAAGTTGTTCTTCCTTTTCTAGCTCTATCCAACGCGGCTTGCACAACAGACTCACTTTGTGTATCCAATGCAGATGTAGCTTCATCTAAAAGCAGAATGGAAGGATTTCGAACCAAGGCTCGGGCAATTGCAATACGTTGTTTTTGACCTCCGGAAAGCTGTGCTCCTGATGAATTCAAATGAATAATCTTTTAATTAATCATTGTTCACAACACAAAATTTGGATGTAATTAATTTACCTCTATCGCCGACCACTGTGTCGTAGCCCTAAAAAAATAAAATTTTCATAAACCAATCGATCGTAATGAAATTATTGATTGAACTTTGAATGTTATGATTCACATACTTTAGGAAGTTTTGAAATGAAAGTATGGGCATTTGATTGTCGACAAGCTTGTTCGATTTCATTTTGAGTCACATCATCCCTGCCATATTGTATATTTGCACGAATTGTAGTATTAAATAGTACGGGTTCTTGGCTTACAATTCCAATCTGAGTGCGAAGCCAACCTATATGAAGTTCTTTGATATCGTCGTCATCCACACAAATCTGGAATTGAATGTTTTCATTGCCACGATATTATTATCATACATAATTCTGAATGGCAAAATAATTTCAAAGCAGACGTGAGTAAATGTAGTACACATACTTTTCCACCACTGGGGTCATAAAAGCGTTGTAATAGTTGAAGGCAAGTTGATTTTCCACATCCAGAATGCCCAACCTATCAGTTTATCATATATATATAATTTATACCTAGTAATTATGTCCATTAAGCATTTACGATTAACAGCATGTTTGAACTTTTTAACACAAATTAGAAAAAAATTGTAGAAATGAATACAGTTACACTTACTAAAGCTACTGTTTGTCCTGGTTGAACCGATAACGAGAAATTTTTAAGAATTTGAACTTCAGTTCGAGAAGGGTAACTGAAATTAACATTATGGAATGTTAGCTTGCCCTTCGATTTCGTTGCTGGTTTAATTCCTAGTTCAGAGTAACTGTCTATTTCTGGTACTCTACAAACAACACAAAACAAAAGTTGAGATTTCTTGTAAATGTTAAGAGTTCTTCTCCGAAACATCTTATCGTAAAAGATTAGTGTAGTCACTGCTCAATATTGCACAAATATGCATGCTCCACAAAGCTCAGCAATTTGAGATTTTAGCAAATATTTGTAAGACTTAAAAGATAAACTTTGAATGAAGGTGTCTCCTACATATAAATGGGAAAGAATTCAAGAAAGAACATTTTTATATATTCATCCACTTAGGTTATACCTGTCTAAAACAGAGTAAATAACAGCCGCCGCTCCTTTTCCAACAGCAAATGCTTCGAAATATGACGCAGATTGTCCAATGTTGAAAGCCCCCATCAAAACACAAAAGAATACCTGTAGACAGTTTCAAAACACAACACATACAATTGATGCAGTACATATGCAAGTTCAGAACATAAGAGTATTAAACTTTTGTTACTGACCACTAATAAATTTTTAGCATCGTATTCAGGCTCTTTGCCTTCACATATTGCATCGAATCCTTCTAAAATCAATGTTGTTCCATACCAAAAGGCAAGTGAGTAACTGGAATATATAATTAGCCACATTAAACCGACACCAAAGGCCGAAATAGCTCCTCGCTTTTTCCCAGCAGCTCTAGCAAATACAAGTCCGTTTTCATAGCGCTGTATTTCTTTCTCTGATCCGCTGAAAGCCATAACAGTTCGAATATTTGTGATTGCTTCTTCAGCTACATTCCCAGCTTTTGCATATGCTTTTTGCTCAGTTGCGGCAAGGCGAGATTGTATTCCCGTTACTATTCCTGTTGCAATTGCTAACACAGGGGCTGAAGACAGCACTACTAAAGTCAACTGTTTTTAAAAAATAGAAAACATTTGTAATCTTTTATTCAGGCAATTGATAATCAACTGATCAAATGATATACTTACTGATTTTTAAAAAGAGATAATTAATTCGCTATTAAAGATTACTATAAGATGCTTACTTTCCACCCAAAGTAAAACGCAACTCCTAATGACACAAACGTCACAAACATGAAGAAAACGCACAAGCTAAGTTTTTCTCCAGTTGCATCTTGAACCTTCACTAAGTCTCTATGTAAGTTAAAAATGAATTTCTTTACATATTACAAATAACTTGCAGAATCTACTTATTATCAGTAATAATATTATACTGTTATTAATTACGGATAAGAATTACTAATTAATGATAAAGATATGTATTTTTAAAACTAATTAATATGAGTGTGGCTGTTAGACAGTCCTTTATTGTTAGTTTCGTATGAAGCAAAAGTAATTATTATAGGGTAGAAAAAACATATAATATATATACGCAGAATGTAAGTGATCTTACTCAGCAATTCGGGAGACGAAATTTTTATCCTGTACTGTGTCATACCAAGAAATATCTTGACGTAAAAGAGCTTGCAAATATTTCTGCCGCAAACGGTAGGCCTATAAAGAAAAACACAGATTTTATAAAATTGTTGCTTCATTTAGTTCCAGAAATGTTTGATGCTAAAACGTGTAAAATGTTTTAAATTATTTACTTACTATGTTTTCCGAAACTATATTGAGTGAAGTGATGAAAAGATAGGCCAACACTAAATTCGCTACTGCAATCGCTGACATATATAATGCAAATTTTCCAAGAACTGTGATAAAATCTTCTTCCTCAATTCTAAATAATCATTAATTATAACTCAGTTGATCAGCACCGTATCCTCAAATTAAACTAGTTCATTAAATACTAGAAGATGTAAGTTTAAGATAAGTTATAAAACTAGTGAAGCTGCATAAGAGCATTGGTTACTAGCTCAAGAAAGGGCAAAGCAAAAGCATTCTGAATTCAGAATACCTCAAATTCATATCCCATTTTCAGAAATTCTTACATTTTTTGCATGAATACTTGTTTACGACGCAAAGTGAGAAGTATTTAGAAAAAGCAATACACTAATTAATTGCACTATCAGAATCCTCCAACTCCAACTGGTCACATTTTTCACCGATTGTTATAAAAATATCCTTAAAACTCGGATTTTATATTATCGATGGAACCTAATTGGGCTTTAGGATCGATCGGTAATATAAAATAAGGTTTTTGTGTAAAGTTTTACAACAATCGTTGAAAAATTGTGGCTTGTAAGAGGATTCTTTTAAATGTATTGGTTTGAGTATTCTCAAAATGCCCCTATGAATCCTTACGTTACTTCTACATGCTTTTACCAATATATTATAGGCAGTTTCTTGCAGAATACTATAAATCTCTCATAAATGAACACTCTACATGCGAAATATTCATTTACATTCACATGTAGTCTAAAATATTACAGTGAACTGAGTGAACTGAGTGAACTGAAATGTACACATATATACTATCTGACAAAACATTCAAGAGTTAATTACATATACTAATGAAGTTAAAGGAAAAACACTTTCTCCTAGATTTACTACAGCTATATTTCGGTATATTGTGCATTTAGTACTTTTGTCATTATTAAAGATTGATATATCGTATTGATATGTATCTTCCGTGAACCAAGATATATTTGTAGTCATATAACAAATGCCCCCAATCCTAAGTTATAACAGCATCGACATATTTCTCACATGTATTGCTGATTAAATAGTTACCAATACTAAATCACCAGTAAAATGAATTTGCATATAAAAGTTATCAATCATACTAATTTGGAGCCGCTATTGAATGACGAAACCCAATTGTATTTACAAATCCCCGTTATCATATTTGGCAATCGGCAAATTACCGCAAATAGACATACCATTCACAAGTTTTGCATAAACTTAGCATTGCGAGCAGATTAAAACTACAATATAGTCACACAAATAAAAAAGTACTTAATTGATAATTGTAATGCAACACTATAAAGCTAGGATTATTTACATCCAACAAAGTTGTTCACTAATATAAGTACAATGTACAACAGTACAAAACTGATAAAATGAAATAGATAATGCATTAAGTTGTATGATTTTGATAACGGAAACAGTGACAAAAGCAAGTGGGAAGACTTCTTCTATCAAGTTAAAACTTTCCGACAAACCTTCAAGCACCTATGTTTAGCTGGTTCAGTCGATGTGCTATATGTGTAGGTACTACGATACGATCGAATGAATTTAACTATATATTTATACATACACGGGTATATATCTTTCCCTGAAGGTCAATTTGCATATGTGTCTACTGATATCATCAATTGTAAGATAAAAATGCAAATACTATAATTCTATATAGCACATATGTTCATAGACTATTCCAAATATTTCTTTCACACACACAGACTTGTGAAATAGTTATGAAGACTGGTTACAAGTCTCGCAACATAAATGTAGTAGCGTGTTTGGGAGATTAATGAATAATGAATGTCATTCTTTGCTAATATACACAACTCTATCTATATTTAAGCCATGCTAATAGTATTAGTGACTGTTTGCACCAAATAATTTTTATAGAATACTCTTATATAGCTAATGAATGAATTTCAAAAACTTGCCTAAGTGTCAGAAATAATGCTAATAAATTAGTATCGAATGACAGACGGAAGTAATATTAAGGTACATCTGGTTAGGCATGCACAGTGGGTGGATCCCTAGCCACTAATTGATTAATCCATAATAATTAGGGGGTATCTACTATATAGCATAGCATAAAACAATTATAATAATTTGCAAATAATTTGCTCCTTAGTTAAATACAAGTTCCCCCTTTAATATTTAAAGTTGTTAACTTGCTTGGTATTTATATGATAATTTGTGCATGTCTTTGTTAACATAACACAAAGTTGTTAAAATGCGAATATTCTAGAGTTCCTATCTCAGTGAACAGAGTTATAACAATATCTATGTTTCAGTGAGATTTTCACTAAAGTAAAAGAGGAAAAGAAACAGAAAGAAAATAAAGGTCGAGCATCTTAGGTAGCGCATAAACTGGTCGAATGCGAATACCAATAGGTAGGTTAATAGTACATGAACTTGTGGATTTATCAGTAATGAATGAGTCTTTCCCTGTCACCTGCCATATGCCAGGCGCCAGGCTCTAAGAAAGCCCTGAATAAGACAATTGCGAAAACAAATAAGATATTCGTAAAAAAATCTTACACGTCAGTTATTGGTGCTCCAGTTGTAGTTATTGAGTCGCTGTTCTGAGGACATGCAATACCCGAATTATTTCCGCTGTCTCTACCTTGTTCCACCATAGAGTCCGTAATATCCCCGAATAAAATGATCATTATTGGCAAGCAGCACCCACCTGCCATTGCTGCAAGGATTCCGACAAATATGAGGAATTTATCAAATCCTGTTGTATAGCGAAACTGCAGAAACAAAAATGAAATGAAGAAAGCCATCAAGGTTAATGTGAAAACTTGGTAGAAACTACAGCCGAATTCCTCAGAATCACTTACCAATTGTAGATATGGAACTGGCGGTAGCTGTGGAGCCTCCGGCTCTTTCTCTTTTTCCGCATCTCTGTGTGTGAAAGCACAAAAATAATTCAGACGATTAAAAATGTTAAGACTTATTTTAAATTGCAGTGAAAAGAATGTTTTGTATGGACAGATACATCATGTGGTAGAAATTATCCGTTGTAAGAAATATTATTACGTTTCATCTCCTTTTTCTTTTCCTTCTTTACCAGGCTTAGTAATATCTGCGGTCTTGCTGCTTTTTCCTCCCATTTTTATTGGGAATTATTTTTCCAATTTCTGAAAGAACTCGACTTCAAGAGCTTTTATCTCCGATAATAATTTGTAACAGTCAGAAAAATGTTTCGTCGATACCTCCTCAATTTGTCTTGACCCACATTAGAGCAATTCGGTTAGAATGGACTGGAGTTGCAATGCATATTCTGAGCACAAATGCAACCAAAAACTCCGGTGTTGACATTGACCTACACCTAAGGCCAACTGAATGAGGTGGACAAAGAAAAGCAAATATTACAGTCTCTCTTGATATGGAATGTGGACAGAGCATGAGCACGTGAGATATTTCGCACTCATCAGCTATCTTTTTTGCTTATCGGCCTACACGATATGGTAGAATCCTAGGATAACAATAAGCCATGTACTAACTACTGACACAGCTTAGGTCCCCTACTCTCTTTGTACCACCTAGCACAATAAAATCAATACTTATCGTGTTATTCATTTCATAATGATAAGCTATGGGTAATTACTAATTACCTATACTACTACTCTATATTATAAGTAAATAGTTACGAATAGGAAGGAATGTAGCATGAATGATTTTGATTACACTCCAACCAAACATCCATGATGTATTGCTCCATCATTTATTTATTAATAGTCCCCCCCACGCACAGTCTTATAAGTAGCAGCCAGAACGTACGTTTTGTATGCAACTGCATTGAAAGTATATTGAAAGTATTGTGTATTGTATTATGTAATTTCTCATTAATTAGCTACTTATTAACGTTTTTCTCTATTGCTGATTCACTGCTTCTGGACAATACTTGGTGTTTTCAGTGTTACCATTTATAATTTATAATTTTGAGACAAAAACAGAGCCACCGTGACAAATGTGTATAGAAAATGGTAGCAGTCAGCTAAGTATAGAATGTACCACAACCCAGTAGCACACAAGAACGATTCAGCACGATTTCTAAATGGTACTTATGAGACAAACTTGGACAAACCCACCACGATCCTATTCATACCCATTTCAAGATCATTCCCGCAGGGAGTTGATGAAGTAGCAAAAAAAAACAAATAATTTTTTATTCTGGTTTGTCTGGCCTTTGGCGGAATAATTTTTCCCCACCCCACCTCATCTGTATTAATTTTATTTTTGAAGTGTACATTTAACATAACACTACACGATTTACTAATAAAATTACCTTTCAATGTTTGCCATGGGTATGGTAAGACGAAAGAGAAAAAGTTCATGTACTGAGTTTGACCACAAGAACGCATTTACATACGACTTAGTCAACCGGCAATCACATTTACTAGATCCGGTTCGCCAGAGTTCGATTCGGTTTTAGCCGATTATTTTGCACATTTAGCCACCCACCTGGGCAAAAGTAAAGGTTTATTTCCCTTTGCAGATGTCACATTCACATCATGGCATTTTAAAAGCTGGTGATTGATGATGACATTATCATCACTACAAATCGCGTTTGGGACATTTTTTAATTTTTATAGCATTTTAACATTTAGCAACCTAATTTCTACTATTGCTCACTAGCCATCTTGAAATTTGTCCACCCATTAGCCATCTTGAAATTTGTCCACCCATTAGCCATCTTGAAATTTGTCCACCCATTAGCCATAGCCATTTTTGCCCATGGCTATGTATTATGTGCATCGATGTTTATTTGAGTATCGAAAGAAATTAAATTCTAAGTTACGATGTAAAATATGGGCCTACTCTACCTAATTGCATATAAAAATATTCGAATTTGTAGAACTATGAAATGAGTCTTTGTGGTAACTCTAATAATTATATAAATTATAATAATTTTTATTTCATTTTCACTTTTACAAATATATAAAGGATTATTTATTTATATAAAAAATTGAACTTGAAACTATTAGAAGGTAGAAATTAGTAGTTAGTCAGTAAATATTAAAGTACCTGACCATATTTTGCTCTCAGAAATAATTTTTTTTATTTTGGATGTTTCTGTTATTATTTCTGACGAAACTTCTTGAACAGAGGATGCTTATTAAAAGTAGCAGAATTTGCAGACTTTTTGTATTCTCGATAAACAGCATCGTCAGCTCCAGAAAGCGAAGCCAAAGAAGCATTCCTTCTAGAATACTGACTGCCACTTCCTCCAGGTCTACCATCACCCGGTAGTCTTTCTTCGTCTCCATCCATATCAGTGGCAGCCAAAACTTGCTGCAAGACTGCGCCCTGTTCTTCTTTAGTTTTATAAAACAACTCCTCCTACATTTAATGAAATTATATAAAATGTTAAATGACATAATATATCAAAGCACAACTGACTACAAAATTATCTACTTTAGAAATGAAAGTATGAGGTACATTTTCAGGTACATTGAATAGTGCGTAATATTATGGTCGAATACAGTCTGCATGAATTCAAGTACATAATTATTACGATCAAAATGTATGAAATTTTCAGACACTTTAACCTTAATTAAACTATTGTCAAATTTTAATTTATCAACGTAACTATATTATAGGTAAGCAGTACGTTTGGTAATAAATAATAGAAACCAAATGAAGTACCTGTTCCAAGCCTGCCAATTTGGTGATCACTTTGTATGAATAACCTTGGTTAACCAAAAATCTTTGACGCTTTCGTGAGTAGCCCATTTCCATCGTGTCTTGTGACACCAAAGTATAAAAGAATGCATTGTATTCTTCAGCTAGTGCTCCTGTAAAAATAATTATAAAATTTTATAGTACCACGTTTACTGTTTATCATTACATGCTATGCTATTATACATCCATTGCATACGATACCATTAATGTAATTTCATGAACAAATATTATGATTAGTAAATTATTTTTTCAAGTGCCTTGTAAACATAAAAAATCAAAGTTGACCCACGGGTGAACTATTTTGATCAAAGTCGTTAAATATGGTAATTGCTGAATTAATAGTTATTAAAATCTCACCTTTCTTTGCTCTTAAAATACGTCCCAGACGTTGTGCCTCCTGACGTCGACTACCACCGTGTGAACTTATCTGAATCAAGACATTAGCTTCCGGTAAATCAAACGACGTATCGGCTACTTTAGACACAAATACTGTATTTATTTTTGGATTGTATTTAAAATTTTGGATGATTTGCATTCGCTCCTGCTGACTGGTAGGACCATAGATAAATGGTTTTCCCATTCTGGTCGCATAATGCTTCAAGGCAAATACGTTGTCCGAAAATACAATGATTTTATCAGACCGTCGTTCATGGTACTTAATGAGAAATTGACACGCTCGGAACTTATTCGGGTTCATTACACAAAGCAGCTGCAATCAATATTTTAGCATCAATTAACAGATTTTCATGAACATGCTCGTGTATCAAAAAACGACGTACTTACAATTTTCTTCGAAATTTTGGCAGTTAAATACTCTCTATAAAATTCCGGAGTCATATTGCACCAGACCTCTGCACACTGAACCTTTGCAATGTAGCCATTCTTTTGGAGCTCCAACCAATTCGCCTCATATAACTTCAAACAACATGAATAAATTTTCATTTCTAAATCATGTATCATATTCATCGTTAATTAATTATGAGATATGAATTTTCAACTTACTTTGGGACCTATAAGGAAATTCAAATCTGCTATTTTATCATCTTCTCGGACTAACGTTGCTGTTAGACCTAATTTACAATGAGCTTGAACCATGGTCAAGACTCTTCGAAACATTTTTGCCGGAATACTGTGAACTTCTAAAAATATGTTAAAAAGAAATAGCTCTAGTTACCATCAATCCAAAATTGTAAATTGTAAATTGAAAAGTTAAAAATTCGCAATTACCATCCAAAAGCATTATACCCCACTCTTGCTCTTGCAACCATTTCATTGTTTGCTCTGCCTCCCAAGATCTTTTTTGGGTGTGGGTTATCATTGAATAAGTTGTAATCAGAATGCTACAACCCATAGGTTTATCTTTGGCATCAGATGTAAATCGACAAATAATGCCATCATCAGCTAAGATTGACAATGAAAATTACATTGTGTTACAACTTTTACTGTAAAAGTACATTTTATTGGCATTATAACAGCCACTTAACACCAAATACAATCTTACCTGTGCTCCACAGTTTAAATTGATACTTCCACTGTTCTACTGACACTCCAGAATTACATAAAACAATTGCTCGTTTCCTCACAGTACACACAGCAGTAACTCCAGTCAAACTCTTACCAGCCCCTACAATTATCCACAATAAAATTAGCCCGTTGGTACAGTATAAATTAAAGTAAATTACATTTACAAACAACATTAATAAAACTAACCACAGGGAAGAACTATAACTCCAGATCGAGCTCTGCCATTACCAAACATTTTCCTCAAACTTTTCTCTTGATAAGGACGCAGAATAGCCGAAGGTTTCAAATCTATGCTGAAATTTATTCGACGAAAATAATAATATAATCTTAATCCTAAATCCTAAGGTACAAAACTAAAATTCATTGATGATATAATACAAGAATTTATGATTTACTTGATATCCGGGTTGCGATTGTCATTACGAAAATCATATTCTGCAAGTAAAGGATATTCAACCGTGATACAGCGCTTTTGAATAACTTCAATTTTTTCTTGATTTACTTCAAATGATACAACTTTCTCTTCTTCCTCCTCTTCGGCGTCTATTTTATTATAATAGTCAGTAATGTCAGTTGGCACAACCGCCTGAGCACCGTTTGCTCCTGCTTGGGCATCGTCTTTAACTTCAGATTCGTCAGGCGCAACTTGTGGTGTTGCAGAAGAGTTTGTCAGCCCGACAATAACTGAATTGCTCCCTGACGGTTTAGGCACACTGCTTTCTTCCAAAGCGTTATCGTCCTCTGACCGTCGAAGGCGACATTCTTGAATGACAGGATCTTTCAGCAGTTTTTGAAGAATATCAGGATGATTTGATTCGACAAAATACCGGTTTTGTTTCAACACCAATTTAACCTACAAAAGTACCATGATGAGAGGGCTTAAATTAAATGGACTATATTGACTTTGATCACAAACGTGTATTTCTGAAAACAGAAATTCTAATAATTCTTCACACGTCACACAACAATACATTAATAGATATTCGTTGTCATTGTTTACCTTCCCATATGATACAGTACACAGACGAATAAACTGGACAATTCCATCAGGAACGGTAGTTTTGCTTAAGCGACTAAGATATTCAATAATATCATCAGTTTGCAGCCCAACACTTACAGCAGCATAGAGTGAGTACGCAGTCAATTTGTACTATTACAATTTGAACAAAACATCAGACATTTAAGGAAAGATTAAATATATGTGATCAACTCAGCAATGTGACATTCAACAATTAGAACTGCAATTATTATTATTACCTCATGAATGTGTTCAGGTCGACAAACAGGTTCCGATATCGCAATCAAAAAATCATGAGCGTGTTTATACACGGGCGAAAACGCTTCCAAGAAAATGTGTCCATTAGGGGCCTGAAAAGCATCAAGGCATTTCAAATTTTTCGTATTTGACACAATTTTTAGGAATGGCACTTCAAAAATAAATAGCTATTTAATTTCCGAACAATTTCAGATTTGAACTGAACTATATATTCTTACCACCCATATTGGTCGCGATTCATGATCACTTTTCAAGATCATTTGAGACCGATAATCTTTTGCTCCGTACTCATCTTCGGGAGCCTCGAGTATATCAGCATTTTCAGCCTCACGTCTTGCAGCTCCAGGTACTAGCTCTAAATATCAAAATATAATTTATTTCAGCTGCTATAATATACGAGATACGAATACGACTAATACTACATGATGGCGAATATCAAATATTGAATTTATTGAATTATTATACCTTGTGTGGTCTTCTCGTCGTCGTCATTCTCAAATTCATCTTCGTAATTATAGTCATCTTCTTCGCGTTGTCGCTTCCGTGATTTTTTGGATTCGTTTCCCTTCTTTCCACTTCCTCCCCCCATATCTCGATCTTACAAACACAAAACCGTTGTCAGTTGTTGTGTTGGTGTTTGGCGAGATTAGCAATCAATGGCAAGGGGTCAATGGTTAAGTGTTAAATAAGACATACTCTATGTAAACACAATAAATAGGCCAAACTTTAAAAATCCAGCAATTATGAATTACAAATACACAAAAGACCGAGACTTTAATATTTTTACCTGCTACTGCCTTACTTTCTTAGTGACGACTGCTGAAATTGTGGATATGCTGCTGAACTATTGCTCTTTCCGTCCCGTCGACAAAATAACATTCTCAATAAAACGTTTTTGGCCCTGCCGCTCTTTCCCAAATCCTTTACGTACAGAATGTTATTGCGTTGAGAAGTGAGGTCAGATGAGATTGAGATAACATTTTTTTTTTAAATTTATTTGTATTTTCGTATAACTATATATTGTGCCCTCGTACAGCAAAAATTATTTGAAAAACAAACTTTTGAAAAAAAAATCCTTAAAGAAGTAGTTCATAGTTCAGATTTTTCCCAATTTCATCCTTTGCTTGAAAACAACCCGGTTACACCTACTGTATATGCTATGTCCAAAAATTATATTCAAAGCTTGAAAACACCCTTTTATATTAATCATTTCGTGATATTCCATCGCATAAAAATTGTGTAGATGTATTGCTGAATCCTACTATTATTGAAGCTGTGCATATACACTCCTTGGTTCATGTTTAAGCTTTTACATTTTACTACGAATTTTACCTGGTGTCGATGAAAAATCCGTCTTTCAATTACGAAATTATTCGTGCAATACTTTGTTTAATACACTCCTTAATTTTTGTTATCATAAACGTATTCTGAAGATTATTGACGCATTATTGGTGTAATTTGAATGCAAATAATTGACAATAAGTGTGTAATAATAAGTGTACAAGCTCACTAAACACACCACAGCAGTCCGGTGCTAAAAGACAAATATCATGCAAACGTTTCAATTTCAATATGTATATACGCATTTAGGAATGCACGATTCATGCAAAATACAAATGTAATCCTTTATTTGGTTACGTATAGGCACGTATAGGTATAACACGTTTATGGTTCTCCTTCCCCCTGTGTATTACGTAGCATCATAATTGACTACCCCATCACCCCTATATGTACATTCCCCTATTGCAAATTGAAACGACAGATATACAGATATGACATTATGACTAGTATAATGGTGAAAAGATACACAGTACCACCACCAGTACTATCAAAAATACTATGAGATGAAATTGATAATGTCAACATTTATATCGTTTCCTTTTTGGCATCAGTAGAAATTGGAGCTAATGAGACACAGAGACATTGTGGTTAAATCAAGTGTATATTATTTAACAGCATTTCAAGTGGTGCATATGCATATGTACAAAGGTTGCATACAAATAATTTATTAATTAATACGATTAATATGAGCTAAAGTTAAAAAGTGAGTTTTCGGTCAAGTCTTGACAGTTTTTTCTGCAGCTGGTGGACGACTACTAGAGAGTACAATCGAAGAATGTTCAAAGGCTGAATTGCGATATCCGTTGCTGTGTATTGCATCTGAGCAAGATTAGCAATAGTTAAGGACGCTGAAAACACAAGAAGAGCTACTCTCCACCAAAACCATTTTTTGCAAAAATCGGCTCTCTTCTGTAAATCCAAAAAAGGAAACAAATGATGAATCTATAGCACAGATAATAAAAATTAAAACAGCACATGATTTGTAATTAATTCTGTACACACCATATAGAAATTAACTAAATACAAGTTATAATTGGTAATATCACAACATTTAATAACGTTAGCAAAGTTATTGAGATTTTGTGATTAAAGTGGAAATGCATTTGTTAAACAGATTAGGGGATTAAACGTGTAGTCTGTCGAGTATACCTATTTTCTACGATTGAATTTGTAGGTTACTGGTATTTAAAAATCACTCAGTCAAACAATTACTTAAACAGTAGGACGAAATGCACACTATAAAAGTATGAATTAATATACAAGACACAAATATAAAAGTTTATATTATGTACTATTTATATGTATACATAGTTTAATTATATGTACAACTATTATAAGTGTTTATGTTGGGCATTACGATCTAAATTCTCAACTTAACACAAACTATATCAAACGAAATGAGTTTTGAGTACCTCAGTGGCTGCTCTGATAAGCACACAACACAGCCAGATTTCTAGTATTATGTATCCCATAAACATCAGCAGCATAATTGTGTACACAATGTAGCCCAAAGCAGGATCTGTAACAAAAGAGACATCATTGCATTATGAGATTTAGCACGTGCTAGCTTAACTTTTAAGTTCCTTGTATCATCAGTGCGCAGTGCAAGTGCAGTATTCTACGATTCTATCAACTGCTAATCAAACCTGTATATAGGAAATAGGTTATTATAAAATATTGAAATCACAAAAAATAAGCGTAGTTTCAGTTTTTAATGCTGTAAATTTAATTATGAAGGTTTTGTTTGTACAACAGGGGATGCTTTTCTAAACAGAAGACTAGTATTCACCATTAATTTAAGCCACTAAATTGCCTATTACTTAATACTGACATCGATTATTTAACAATTTTTGCCTTAGTGTAATTAGATTGCTTTGACTATATAATACTATATAAACTAGACCAGCACCAGCCGTGTAGATTCATTGAATGTATTGCATTTTTATGCCCTGCGATGGATCCTTTATATGCATATGGTATAATATATTATATTATAGTCAAAGTTAGATATGAGCATCACAGGTGAATATAAATAGTATACACAGATATTCCAATATTGCGTACATAATCAACTTGAAAAAATTGTTGACATTGCCTTTTTGATTTTGTTGACAGTGAAATGTATACTCCTGCATACCGAAACAAATACTTTACAAGCTAAATAATATACACAAACAATAATGAAAATTACATGTACCTATTGTACTATGCATAAGAAAAGTATTAAATTACATAGTTCAATCACCCATCCATCACCAGCAATCATACTTGCGTGAAATATTATCATCTAGACGAACTATTAAACCAATCTTGCAACTTAGATGATAAATACTCACCTGTGGTCTACCTTATACCTCTTATCTATTGATTAACAATTAAAAACGTCAGTTAAGTACTAGTTTTGTTTTACCACTTGCAACAAACATAGTACTTATTTGGGTCGTAAAATACTGTGTTGCATAAACACATATGCAATTAAAGTATGCATAATTATTGAATGCATGTTTAGATCCAATTTAATATGCAGTAAACTATCCTTAAACAGTATTATCTACTTAGTATGTTAGTATTAGTAAATAAAAAAACTTGAATTTTAGGATTGAAGTACTCTGTGCAGATTAGTAGGATTAGATTGTACCACAGGTAAAGTCAGTAAATCATAGTAGCTTCAAGCAAAAAAGAAGCGCTAAATGTAGTGCTACATGCATTACTATTAGGTTTGTGGTTTCGGTAGTCCTAAATGCTAGAATAGAACAGTAAGCTATTTAATTTGGAAAATGTGAACGTCCGAAGCGCTTATATCTGCAATAATACTGTATAGTAAATGACTGCTCACGTATTAGCATATTTTGCAATTGAAATTGTTGTGCAATAGTAGTAATTTAAACTGTTGGTAGTATGTAACGTCTTGTGCCAGTAAAGCGCTTAAAAAATACAGTGATGTAACATCAGTCTATTCCTATGCCTAGCATACTCATACAAATACAATCTACTTACAATAGCAATAATACTCATGCAGATAATAGCTCTAACGTTCATAATTCATTGTCTCGTAACTGCATTCTTTTTGTCTCGAAATAATCGCACTAATTTGTAGGTACTGTAGAATAATTCTAAAGTGCTGTATGTTACTATGCTATTCTAAATACAGAATTTCTACTTGGTTTAGAAGCGTCATTGTGTCACTGTCACCAGTAATTTAATTTGTATACACAATACTGTTTTGAAAGAGCACAAATATGAAACTGGGAAGCAGAAAGAAATGTGAAATCTTAAATCTAAAAATAAACGTATACAACTTACTATAATGTTGTATGTAGTGGAGTGCATTTGCCATGTGGGTCCAAACTGCTTTTCCAACGGGAATTTCTTCATCTTCTGGATCTAAACATTATCAAACAATGTTTTTAAGTAATTGTAAGAAAGGTAAGTTTTAATGAATCTCACAGAGTGCATTGAAATGCGGACTTACATTGACAGTCATCCTCATCGAGACAAATTATGATTTTCATAGGTTTGGACTTGAAAACTGCCCATTCCAAGGCGACAGATACGATAAGAGTAAGAAAGAAGGAGACCTGTATTGAATATAAAAATGAAATATTCTTTTTGTTTGCGGTTGAGCACGTTTTGCTTGTGAATGGCAATAAGTGTAGTAGTATGTAGATGAGTCTGTGGGAATAAAAGAAAACTTACGATGTCAATAACAGCGAGTCTTCTCGTGCCTCTCCGCAAGGAAAGCCCACAGAACGGATTAAACATTGTCACCGTGAAACTTGAGTGATTCTCAACGAATTGCTTGCAGTATGCCCAAGTACATTAACACTTTATCGCGAACATTAATAAGCAAATAATATACATGGAGAGATATTAGTAGCAGAGTCACCAAATCACCACGACCACACGTCACTTTGTGGCAATAAATTGGAGCCAATTCCAAAGGACAGAAAAGGTTTTTATTGAAAGTTGAGTTGACGTTGTCACAAATGCATAGAAGAGTGAATGGAATGCATGCAACTACCTTCACGCACTTGGCACAAGAAGGAAATGAGTTCTAATGAATTCGTGAGTGCATTAGTCCAACTTGAGAGACTTGCCCTACTGACTTGTCTTAAAAACTTAATATTATAATAGAGCTCTTTATATCTCCCATTACATTGTTGCGGCTATGGGCTTAAAGTGCAAAGTCTCAAAGTACTTACACGACTACTAGCTATATCCTACTAGTATCTACACAAAATTAACACTAACGTCTCCGCGCATTATTAGTGCACTATCCACAGCCACCTACTTACTACACTACAGTAGTGTACAATACAAATACAATAAAATGATACCCTTTCAACAGACGACTACACTCACTCTCTGTGCTAACTAAACAAAGATTTCTACTCTGCGAAGACGTACATTTGGCAGAGATTGCTTTCAGATGAACAACCAGAGTAGGTAGCTATCTTGCATTCAGTCTTTACAACTATGCTCATGTGTCCATTGTATACATGTAAACCATTATTGTGGACTAGTTCATTTGCTTACTCCTCTAACGCAACTTTACTACCTATATTGTAAAATATCATGCAAATTACACCGCTTTGCTCATCATTACGAAGAGACAATCAAGTCTCCATCATACACACAGGTATCTGAAACAAAGTGCAATTAGTAATTATCCTAGGCATAATCAAGCCCAACGAAAAAGCCAAATAAGTATGCTACGAGTATTTCTGCTCCGTGGAGACATGGTTTTAGTTACAGTTACCATTGAGTGAAATACTTACCCACATTTCATTCATCCCGATTGATTCCCCGAGAGCAGAGTGGCTAGGCTAAATATTTCTCATTTGGTCTTCCAAATTAAGAACATTAAGTTTACAAAACTCTTAAGAGGTGCGCGTAAAACTCAGGTATCAAAATTAGAAATAGTTTCTAGATCATAATAACGCTAGAACATTGATTTCATAATTACTAGAAAATTGTGCTCACGAAGGATGAAATTAAAAGAGTCTTACTTTTAAAAAGACCCTTTACAATCTAAAAAAGCAAAACATTTTGAGATGCGTATTGAATTCTTGGTAGTAGTGTAGTGAAGTATTTTCCCGTTATAGAATAGAGTTGAGGTAATTAAAAGATTTTAAAATGTGGAGATTGCAATCTATAGAGTCTTAAACTTTTACTTGTACGAACAAATATTTATGTTTGACCAAATCTTACGCTACAGAATGGACAGTAATTGGCAGCATGTTGCTTACAGTACAACATAGTAGTAATAAAAACAATATATGATACGTGATAATTTACAACTGAATTCTACATTTTCCAATATCCATCTCTGAATTGTGTTTACTACAACGATGCATACAGGGCTATTCATAATAATTCATATTCACCCAAAGATAGATAACTCCGTAAAAAATAGTAAAATGCACAAACCTCTGTACAAAACTAATATAGTACTAATAGCAGGTAATAGTTTTTTGCTGAGTCATTTTGCGTTGCGTTGCGTTGCTGAAAAACTGAGTCATTTTACAGAAACTATAACCACTTCTCACTCTTCTTTCTATTTTTGTAACGGAGAATTTATCGCACAAGATTAGATGTGCAATACTTCGTGGTACACTGCACTGGGTTCAGATTCAGATTGTAGTTACTAACTAATGACTCAATGACAGTCTTGCCTTTTAAGAAGTATATAATGTTAGCTAAATAGCAACAATAATTAATATATATGTTATAATATAATAATACATTTCAATGGATCAGTACGGGCATTTTTGGCAGTAACTAGTTAGAGTGTCAGAAATCCCGTTTATCTATTATAGACCTCATGGTCAAATTAAAATCACATTAACATATTTATTGGTTAGTATTTTGCGTCTAAAAATAATATTTCCCAAAAACAAATCTTTAGCATTTACTTAGCATTTTAAATATTTAATTGTGACATACCCTGTAGACAGGTAGGTGAGCTTATGTGAATTAGTTAGGGCTACAACTGTTACAGCTACAAAGAAATAATAATGTTTGAGAGTGCAGCATAGCTCCAAACGCCAAAGTAAAGGAAACCACGTTCAGCTTTCACTTGCTGTTTGCTTGTCTTGTCATGCATTATTTGATTGCCTACTTACAGATTTATAGCCACTATATGCTATGCCTCCTTCAACATAATTATGAACAGGTACAACAATACATAATTGGTATGTTGGCACGTTTACATGCAGAGAGCTTCAATAAGTATAAGATGTTTTGTGTTCTGTCCCTTCACAGATCTCTATATGGCTAGATAGATGTGTATCGTGTTGTACTACGGACACCCTAGACTATACGGAGGAAGAGATGCTGTTTCGTAAAACAAATCTAGTGCATTGTCTCGTTGGGCTCTTGCGAATTCATTGTTAAAGAAGGCACTACTGCGTTTTGTTGGTTACAGTGCAATGCAATTAGTCACTTGTTTTGGCTCTGGTTGGCCTGCATTACAGGTGAAAACAAGAAACATTCGAGATGATCTCTGAAAACGAGTAAGACTAGTCTCGCTCCTTCAGCGCTCCTCTCTTGCCAGACGCTAACGTTTGTAAAACACGAGACTGTACTTTATGCAGACCTTTTGTGCACATTATACGAGTTCGAGTTGGAAACTATTGGCTTTAGAATCAACGGAGTTCATCTTTATCTCAGTATGCATATAAAATCCACTGTTTTGAAACAGAATCTATTAAAATAGTAACACACTCCAACTAGTTACTTACTCTTACTTATTACTACAGCTGTCTAATGGAATTTTAAAAAGTATACCCATAAAGATAAGCATAGAAATTGAAAGGACGATGATGCATCCATCAAGAGTTTTCATACTTTGCCAAAAGGTGAAGGAGATCTACGTGTATCCTCAGATAATAAACAGACACATTTAAACTAGGGTTAGGTACCGTACCCACACCTTAGCTTATTAATGCAATTGCCAGAATTTTCTAATGTTTTACTGTTTGTGAAAAGTGTAAGGCATTTGGATGGACCTACTACTATCTACCTCAGATTATTGTTCTGTCTTTGTAATTACTTTGGAATTCTGTCTGCAGTCTGCAGAATTTAATGCTATTTACATCGTTCATTGTACCACTTTTACTTCTTAAAAATACTTTTCATTTTAATGATTCAGACGAGATGAGAGCAGATTTTGCTCGTGCCCAATTAATGGACTTGAGAACTCTTTATAGCTATTTAAAACTTGGTCATAAATGGAAATATTGTACCTATCTACCATACATAAGCGATGTTTTCCCTAGTTTAATGCACTTTCCTAATCGAAATAATATTATTTACTAGCTGAAAGAAACCATAGTGCATGTAATGTACTCTACCTTTATTATTGCTCTCAATTCTATACTATCTAAATTATATATCTCCATTTGTAATGGACAAATAAAAAGTAACTACATAAAATAAATTACGTTTCCTCCCAAATACTAATAATTTACTTCTGTATTACACACATCATTTTTGAAATTACAAGTAAATAATAAATACTATATACATGTAAGTATGTACTCGTAAATAAATGCAATTTGATAATACTTAATCAACATAATAATATTAATTACGTTATGATAAACTTTCTGCTTCATAAGCTTAAAACTGTGCATGCAGTTAATTGCACTTTCTTCCGCATTGATTAGGTATTTGTCTTTAATTTTGAAATCATAGACGTAATTTTTATTATTTCCAAATCAAAAATCACATACATGTCTATGACCATAGCAGGCATAACTATGTATTAACTTTGTTAGAAGGCATAATAGGCTAAAGTCTATGAACGGCACTATCCGACCGTGTTTAGAAAACGCCCACCGAAAGTAAGGATACATATGACAAAAGACAATATCTACCAAACTGCATGCGGCTACATGCCAAATTTTCCAAAAACCTTGTAAGTCATTGAATATGAATTATAGGCCAGTGTTATTGGAAATAATCGTAGTATGTACTATGTATTATTTATACAATTCGAATTTATTTTGCTATAGCGTAGTAAAAATATTTTCATTCGATTGTTGAGTGTACACTGTACACTGATCTGACTTTGAAACCCAACTGGCCCAGCTGGCAGCAGCCCCAGCATTAATAGAGTTCTTTTATATTATAGCATTTTAATACGTTTGTAAATATTTTTGTAGAATCAACTTAGTAATGAAAAAAGTGAAAAAAGATTGACCCATATTCAATATGCAATGACTGTCAAGGTTTTCAGATTCTTCGCGCATTAGTATCACACACAACATTATATGACACTGAGGAATCAGGGCTTCAGTTACATGTAGGTATTTTAAATAGAATGGAAAATAGAACAGTTTTAACGAAGAATGTTAGTTATGAATTTGTACCAAAAATAAGTTTAAATACAATAGTAGGTTATGAAAATCTAATATTATGATACTTGATACAAAAAACTGAATGAGAGTCTATGATGATTTATGTGACCAATTTCTAGTACGCAGCCTGTGTAGTTTAACATATTTAAACACCTCTATATAGCACATTCGGGACAGGCAAAATGGTTCGTTCGACTAAAATTAAAATAGCTACTAAACATAAGCGTTTTACGTTTTCGTCAGCCTAAAGCCATATCGTATCGACAACAATTTCCAGTGTAAACAAAGTATGCTATTTATTTTCAGATTTTGAGTTAGAGATAAAGAAATGATAATTTTAATTCCCTTAAATTGCTAAGTTCCAATTGAATAAATGCGTGTTTGTATTTTACAATTGTTTACTCTCATTTCTCACCAGCACTTATAGTTTCCCCACAAATTGAACTGCAACAACAGGTTGGTTTAAATTCATGTGGGCACTAGCAAAAAATGTACCAAATCTTACATTAAAATTCACTTTCAGTCATTTACTAGCTAGTATCACGTGGCTGTACATTAAACTCTGTTCACCCTTATGTGCTTAGGTACCAACGCAAAACTGATTGTTCACGGTGCGTGGTAAATTGTAGATGTGCAATGCACAAACGGTAAAATGGATAAAAATGATATCCTATGGAGCAATAGATTACTATATGTGCTCCCTATCTATTATTATGTCCATTCCCGTGATTACATACATTATATTTAGCTATAATAAATATTATGATCTCAGAAATGTAACAAGATTATTATTGTGCTATAAAATTGAAATCTGCCAATCTTACTTTTGTATCAATAACTCATACCTAAAATGTTGCAAAAAGATTTTGGTGCAGAAATAGCATGGGTACCATAATGAGATGTAGTCTAAATGCAGTTTGTTGAAATGTAGTATTTTAAAAAAACGATCGTACTTAATTTAGGTTTTCTAAGGTTCAATGATTTCATTATGGTATTATCGTAAGGGATTTTTATTACCAAAATTCCACAAATTGGCGGTACGTAACCCTCGCCACTTATCAGTTAAACGTCCGATAAATTTGATTGCCTATCACACTTCCTTACATGAGTAGGTCAATCCTAACCACAGTCTCAATCAAGTGATTTCCCATAAAGGTAGTAAAGTATCATAAAAAGTTTCTAAATGTAAAAGAATCTTTTTATGTCGGTAATTGTAGCAGGTACATTTGTGGCAGGTACAATTTTGTATGCAATAAATAAGTATTTCCTATTCAATGTGTTCCTCAGTTAGTTATGATTATTAATGCTCAATAAATTATTATGTGAACATGAAATGAAAACAAGGGAAATTAGGCATTTAATGTAGCTTTATGAGACATGCATCGTGTGCATGAATGGGTGAACGTTTTAAATGGACTAACTTGGAAATAATCTACCAAGTACTGCCGTATAACTAAATTGTAACGATTTTTAAAAGTATTGGTATACTATTACTTTGTGATATAATGAATGCAGGAATAAAGCTCAATTGCATTGCAATAAAATAAAAGATAATTGCAAGTACCTCTTTATTCTTTGCAAATACTATAAAGTGCAGAAGTGTGCACACACATCGATAATACTTGCTATATGCATTAAAATGCATTTTTGCATACGAAAGAATTGAGATACATGCATATTAGAATTAATTGTAAAAGTCTCAATCCATCAGTACATCAATCTGAACTTTTTCTCACAGTTAAATCCGAGGTGAGTTCGAGCTCGAGAGAATATGAAGTATGTCTATTAGAATGCATGAACAGGCATGCATTGCATGTCGATATTAATTGCATTGTAAAAGTACGACTTTAAATGGAATGAATGTGTAAAAAAAGAAGAAATTCGTAATGTAGCAAGGAAAATCTAAGAATACCACAGATGAAAATGTAAGACAGTAAAGTCAGTGCACCGTAGAAATGTAGGTAATATCTATTAAGACTATTTCTCTATACTTACATTACTCTTATAGCAAGCATATAGTGAGGTTGAGGTAGGTATATATGAGTCGAGCACAAGTCGATTCGTTATTATTACCACATTTTACCATGATTTTGCTAAAAAAAAAGTCAGATTAGAGCAAACAGAGTATAGAATTTGAGTATATAGTGTGTTAAATCTGTGAAATCAAGAGAATGAATATATATAGCTATATAGAGTTGGATTGGGTAACTACTAAAGTAGTTATTGTTGGAGAAGTGTATAATAGAGAGAAATACAAATGTGGCAGCACACGTTTATCAGTTAAGCAAGTGAGGAGAGCAAATGTACAAGTACACTTATGAGTTCATGGTCTAATTCCCTTTATTATTATTAGTGTAGCTCTCAGAGCTCCGACAGACAAGTTAAATCTTAGTATTTACTTTACATTAACAAGACAAGAATGAATGCTCGAGGTATCTAAAAAGACTATACTTAGGGAGGACAGACCAGATCCCTAGTCAGAAAATATTAAATTATGGATTAAATTGTACTCGCCTCTAGCTCATAAAGTGAGAAACAACAAAAAGGAGAGATAGAGAAAGAAAGAGAGACTTTACTTTGATTTTCTTTGAAACAGTAATGTGAGCTTCTGAGAAGTTTCAGTTAGTTGACCTGCCGCAGTTGTGAAAATGTTGCCACCAAGTGAAGACGCTCATTCCAATTCTAACAACGTCACTCAATCGGAGTCATCAAATCATAACGCAGTAGTCTCTAGTCACCTGAGCAGCCTCAGCAGCCGCAGTTCTTCTCCGAACGTCACCGTAGTCGTTGACACCCTCACTCCTCTCGCTCAAGATATAAATAAAAATAGCTTGAGTGTTTTGGGGAGCAATAGTGTCAGCAGTGACAGCAACGGGAATCATCAGAACGAAGACTCAATAGTGAGAGCAAATTTTGTGGATTTTACTTTGGATATTTCAGAGAGTAATAACGGTGATCAGTGTGCGGGTAGTTTTCGTGGAGCGTCAGGTCGCTCGGGCTCCGCATCTGCAAGTAGTAGTGGAGACCCGGCAGAAGAGGAAGAGGATGAAGACGAAGACAAAGACTTTTATAATTTATCATTGAATCCAGATTTACACAAAATCCGAGCAGAGCAAATTAGAAATTGGTTAGAGTACGAGAACAATCATAGCAACAGCAATAGTCTCGTGTCAGCGGGATCCAATTCAGGCGGTGAGCTTGGGGATGAGAGCAGAGATTTTGAAGAGGACAGTCTCAATCTTCATGATGTTGTCAATTTGGCAGGTCGAAATAGACGAGTTCGGTTTCTGACAGACCAAGAAGGCAACCTGCTCATCTCCGTTTTCCTCACCAAGTTAGTTCAATACTTTTTCATAATTCTAACAATTGCCACGGGTGGCTATTTAAATTATAATTCGACTATTCATAATAATACCAACAGCATGATTGATGATGAGGAGCAGCAGCGACTGCAGGCTCTTAGCCAAGCCCAGCAAAATGAAATTAATCCAGAACCGGTCGAAGTTGAAGAAAATTCATCGAATGGACACAGCACTCCTGAAACAGTACCTGTAACTCAAGAAAATGATGATACAGATATAATAGATGCAGATACAAAAGAACTTACTGTTGAACCCGAAATTGTAATGGATGTCAATAATAATAGTAACTCTCCAGAAGTCCCAAGTGGTACACCTGAGAATATTGAAGAGAAAATGGAAGAAAAGAAAAGAAGTGACTACCGAATTGGAGGAAAGCCCTCCGCTTGTGTTTATTGTTATGGAAGAAACAAAGAACGAACCGAATTATGCAGCTATGGATAAGAATATGAGCGAAAATATTATTTCTTCGTCTTCAGATGTGGAAACTAATGACGATTCAGATAATGAGACAGATCAAGAACCGGAATAAAAGAACGAACCGAATTACGCAGCTATGGATAAGAATATGAGCGAAAATATTATTTCTTCGTCTTCAGATGTGGAAACTAATGACGATTCAGATAATGAGACAGATCAAGAACCGGAATTAGTGAAACTCACCGAAGAAACAAATGAACCTCAAGAATTTTCCGACAGTGAAACTCTTTCGGCATCCTCCTCTTGCGACTCCATGATAGAAATTATACCTGGCGCTAATCGCAATCCAATTGCTCCAACAGTGTTATCTTTGAAAGAGGAGATGGAAATGGAACTTAACAACGAATTGTCTAAAATGGACGATTGTAACGAAAGTACAGATGATATTTCAGTTCCAGATATATCTTTGTCTTCAATTGATAAGTCACTCTCACCTGTTGACGAAATGATGGATACAATTGATACAAATAACAATTTACCCCCAACTAGCAAACTGGAAACGATTTGTTATGATGAAGCTGATAAATCAATGACTTGTTTCGAATACAACCCAGAAAAAGAAACAGTGGTTGTGACGGAACCAGAAAATTGCGATAGAGGATGAAAATCGCGATGATGATGAAAATCGCGATGATGATCATCATGAAAATCACGCTGCGATCGTCGTTCATGTGGAACCAAAGGAAGAGGTAGTGACAGATGATATTGAGACTGAGATTGAGAAGTTAGAGAGGGAGATCGAAGAAGAAATCAAAGGGCGCAGTGAAAATGCCAATAGCAGTTTGAAATTCAATCCCATTATTATTTCTGAACCACAACCAGAGCCAGAGCCACATATCGAGACTAATTGTGAGACAGAAGCTAACGATATTGAAGACACGAAAGAGGAACAAGCCATTCTTAGTGAACCTGCCGAAGAAATTGAAGCAAATGATATTGTACTCGAAGAGACAGCGTCTCCTGACGAAAATATGATCTGTCCTGAATTAGTGCACGAAGAAGATATTCGTGAAGAATCTCCTACCGTGGAAAATATAGAAGAGGACTTGTCGCAACATTCAAACCAATTACACAACACTGAAAAGTCCGAATTTCAATTATCATCTGAAGAAGTTTTACCAGAGCCTGAACCAACAGATCCAGAACTGGATAATTCGGAAGACAATGCAGAGCAACATTTGGAGTCTCTCCGCGTCGAAGAGGAACCAATTTCTTCCGTTGCTCTCCAAATTGCCAAATGGGAATCGATGGCAAAAAAAGCTCCTCCCAAATCCATTGGCTCATCTGTGGAAAATCTCCACAATATCGGCAATGGGTCAAGCAAAGTAAAATTGAATACTAATTTCAACAATAAAAACGGCACATCTCCCAAACCCGCCGATTGCCCGACAAAGTCGACAGTTTGGAATTGCTGGAACAAAGCCAACAAAGGGGCCGACGACGAAGAAATAATTTACGCTCAGCCAAATAACAATTCCGTGATGATGACAAGTCTGTCTAATCCTTCTGCTGTACTGAAATCCCATCCGAAACCCAGTTCACGTGGGGAGATTCTAAATTGGTTCAAAGATGGAGAGATACATCGAGCTGGTCTCATAATCTCGAATAACAACACTTTTGGCATTCATCACTCGACAATCAACAACAACAACAGTGACGGCTCACCTGCTAATATTCCTGTTGTGGTCAGTTGGTTTTTTGGTAAGACTAATATCTAACTAACCATAGTCTTTAGTAATACACAAAGAAAAGCCTAGAAAACAATCAATTCAGCTAGAGTCTAGAGTATAAGGATAATATATAAAATATATGGAAGATGAGATTTAAATGTTTAATATTATGTTTACCGTTACCCTTGCCCTAGAGATCGCAATCTCTCCATTCCAAATACCATCTTATTTGTTAATTATTGGTTAGGGTTTAGAGAGTCTAATGAGCTTTGTTGTTTTCTCAACGTATTTAGAGCTAGTAGTTAGGTGCATGTTGTTATATGTTCCACTATTATAGTGTATGTAACCCTCTTATGAATTCGTGTAACACGTTTCAGAGATTTACCATTCACCACCACCAGTAAATCTCTGATCGAGGTAAATATCTCGCTACAGCACGTATTTACTAATAGTACCGATAAGATTACTAATCCAAATCAAAAATCTCATTCAGAGCTCACCTTCATTGTGTAGGATGTACTAGTAAATTGTACTTTATTTAGGCATCTGTCTGTAGTAAAACAAATATTGTATACTAAAGGTCTATTAAAAAGGTACAAAAATAATTCTGTCTAAACTAACATATCTGATTATTATTTGTTTCCCTTGCGTCTGTGATGTATGGTCAAGGCTTGATAACACGCGTTCAAGCAGAGAAGTTCTTACATGGGCAACCAACTGGGACGTTTCTCGTACGGATTAGTACTCGAATTTGGGGTTACACGCTTTCTTACCAGGTTTCATGAAATTCTAATTGTTTTCACTTTTGATTATCAAAAATTAATGCTAATCTTATGACCACTGTTCTTCTATCAGTTGCATGTAATGTAATATATGATTTGATTCTGAAACTCATTTCTTTTCTTTATAGTAACAATGCACATTTCAATGTAATGCCAGATAAAAATGGATAACTCCATTACGACAATTTTATTATTGCTATTACTCATTAACTGCAACTGATACAAGATCGATTATTTCTTTTCTAAATATAATTTACCATCCACACGAAGTACCTAATTATGAATACTTTCTATTCGTCATGTTCTAATCCATTTTCCTTGTTTTTGGAATATCTGTTCATCTCAGTCAAACCAGCGAACGAAGCATTTTCTTATTTCTGCTCAGAATCCCTCAGCTGTTCCCCCTAGTCTTCAAACAGAAAAGGATAAAGGTTCTTCAAGCTTACCTGGATCGAAGAATCTTCCTAAACCACTTTTG
>JABASH010000362.1:0-42993 GCA_019776445.1 Tomocerus maximus
AGTTAAAGTTGGTCGCCCTGCTGGGAACGTCTCATTTAAATGCAGTCAAATGTGTTTGTCTCCAAACGGAGTGACTTTTACCTGCTATTCTTTCCTGGTTGGCACTATCTGTCTGAATAAGGTATATCAATATGGATTGATTTGCTTTCACTGGTGGATGGCACACGTTTGTCTATGTATTCCAGAAAGTACGTACACACGGTCTCCAGTCTGGTAACGTAAGGTAACGCATGGAGAATAAATTATAGCGTTTTCCCTCTCCAGCGTGCTGAGTGCAACTGTAAATCTTTTCCGGCGATTGAGTTTCCGTGTGTGAAAGTCAAGACTGATGCAAGACAACCTAAAAAATTTAAGTCAGGTTGAATTGCTCTGTCGGACAGTTACACATTACACACTCATTTTAGTTGCTCTCCCTGATTATTGTAGTATTAGAGGTGGTTGGTTTGATTGTCAGTGGAATGAGTTCCGTTTTCTTCACCGTAAACTAACTGCAAGAAAATGATTTTCAAATAAAATAACTCTAAGTGACTGCTTAGCTTTTCTTTGTTTTCAGTTTTCGCTCTTTTCCTTTGTTTTCAGTTTTCTCTCTTTTCCTTTGTTTGAAGATATTGGTTGTTGGCGGCGGAGCGGCTGCAACTGGAGTGAAAGTGCAGCAGTGAAATACGAACCTTGTTTGAATGCAATCCAGTCGGTCGGAGTTATCTTTTGATCAGATAAAATCAGAATCCGGTACAGTGTACGTTGTTATATGTGGAGAGGAGGATGCGTCTGAGTGAGTTGAGTGCTGAGTGGAGGCGTGTTGTTTTTTGATGTGCTGTTTCTATATACTCTTTTTGTCTCCACAGCTGGTTTTCTTACTTTGTTTGGCCCAGTCGACTCTCGAAAGCTGAGTTCTTGGGTTCATAGCAGTTCCTGAAGAAGTATTTCCTGTTCAACTTTACGTAAGTACTACCTCTTTTCAGATTTAAGTTTACGTTTTACGGTCCCTGACTATTTGGCAAAAGGATAAGTACATCTACAGTCAAAACTGAAAGTCTTCCTTTTAAATAACTTCCCGAGTTAAAAAAAATGTGAAAGGAGCTGCTGTTTTTGAGAACGAAGGATGAAGGATGGTTTGTTCTTCTCAAGATCTAAACTAACAGTAAGAAACTCAATAACAACAACTCGTTCGCCTCAGCTTGAAGGATCTTCGGTTTTATAGTATTTATATGAGTGTCTTTGTATTAGATGATTTGGAACTCCTCCGTGGTCGATTGTACATATGATTTTCTTTGTATATTGAATGAACGTCTTCCATATACTACCTTTGTCTATTGTATTGTGTGTCAAAGAGACATTATGTCGTTCGTTTTGCTTTTGGCAGTGTCCTGTGCATTAGCACGGGATTAGCTCTTTTGATTTGGCTTTGCTAATGGCTAATATGTAAGTCAAGTCATTTCAGACTTATGTCTTTAGTTGACAGGACACACACACATCACTGTACAGGACCAACAGCAGCAGACGAGAGGACAGTCTGGAGTTCGGAAGCAGAATAAAAGTGTATAGGAATGTACTTGCAAGTCGACTGTCTTGAGACAGTGGGCAGTGACAGTGTTGAGTGTCTGATTCGGCTAGGAGACACACGCAGGAGATAAAGCAACTTTTAAAAAAGAGGGAGTC
The DNA here is from genome assembly GCA_019776445.1 of Tomocerus maximus. Taxonomy (NCBI): domain Eukaryota; kingdom Metazoa; phylum Arthropoda; class Collembola; order Entomobryomorpha; family Tomoceridae; genus Tomocerus; species Tomocerus maximus. The sequence goes on from JABASH010000362.1 coordinate 1,660, forward strand.
GGACACTTTAATACTGGCTCCTTTTGGCTTGGTCGGGGTGAGTGTGATGTCAAATTGGGAATTGGTCTGGCCAGCCAGAACAAAGTTGATTCCAGAGAGCCTGTTCTATCTCCTTCGTTTCCTTTCTAGCTTAAGTTGGGTGCTGATGTGATGTGATCTCCACTATGTAATAGTAAAGTAAAGCGACTTGAGTAGTTACTTCTTTGTAGCGTTGCTTTATGTTACTTATGTTATGTAGGGTAGAGATAGGGTAAGTAAGTAAGTGGGATGGAGCGCCAGCGCAAATTCTTCTTTTACTTTACTTACTTTCAGCCGTTCGGTTTCTGTACAGCTCAGTCAGTTCATTTCAGTCAGTTGCCTTTCTATGTATTCATGTACATGTACTTAGAAATGCTATGTATAGTATGTGCTGCGTAACTCAGCTTTTGCACTTATCTCCCGATGTTTCGCTCACACTTTTGATGGGATACTGGATGGTGGTTGTTTGGTTTCCTCGGCTTTATCCTACACTAGCACTAAATGTTCTCTCGCATTATTATATAAAGAACTTTGTAGTCAATAGTTAATATATGTATGGTCTCTTCCCTCTCCTATTAGTTATATTGCGGTTTATGTTTATGTTTACAACTACCCGTTGTAGCATTCGAAACCAGAGCTGTCTGTCCTAAACACCGACATGTAAATGGAAAATAGAAGTTCACAGCCAGGGGAAAGTGGTAAACTGTTAAGTAAATGGTGATAGTCAAACTACCACCTTTACATCACTGTAGACAACTTACATAATTCTATGTATAACTAATAGAATGAAATTAGACCATTTACCTAAGCAAAGGTATCTCTACATTTTGTGGCTTCCTATAGAAAGCAATCTACTCAGATGTTAAAGGAAGACAGATATAAATCCTATCAGGGTATGCACTTTGCACAAGTCGTAAATGTTTTATTAGTGACTATGCTAGACATTCAGTTTGTTGTATGTATGCAAATGAGCACTTCGATCACTGACTTCCATTTAGCAGTGAAATGTTGTTTTGTAGGTTTTGTCACCAAATATAACATATGAATCGTCATAATATGCTCTGTGTATTACTGCCATAGCGTCTTCTACCTAATAAACTTTGAGGATAGCCGTTATTTGGCCAAAATGATAATAATTCTAATAAAGATAGTCAGAAAGTCGGTAATTCTCTGGCTCCTGCGGCTGAAATAATAGCACCGATTTATAGCTTTTTTCATGATCTCACAAAACTATATGCCCCTTGCATTACCTTGGATTAGACTCTGATCTCTTTTATTTATATTATGATGCCATAGTCTAGACTATAGAATGTTATTGCTTTGATGGAACAAAGTACAAAAACATGTATGCTCATCCTAAGTATGAAAAAACTTTTTTGCCTTATACCCGACCAGCAACGAATGTGTCCTGGTAAGATAGTGGATTATATTTTCTCGTTTTCAGTTCAGTGATTTGATCAAGTTGGATGGGTGGGAACGCCAAGTAAATACAGACCAGCAGTTATTTCCCGAAAATTCCAGGTGTTGGTTCTTATTCAATCTCTTGATCGCTCGAGCAGGACAATTGAGTCGCAAAGACGCGAAGTGTATTCTAATGAAAAAGTTTCAATTTATATAATGTTTTATGTAAGAATTGCAAAAGGTAACTACAGATACTATATACGCAGTCCTTACTCTTCTTACTACGGTTGTGCAATATATATTAAGGACACACATGAAAACAAGTAATGGATATCCTTCTTTATAGAAGTGCGCTATCCGTCTGTATATATATCTATTTCTCCCTCAATTTCTTCATCTATTAGTAAAAAATTATTTTTGGTTTTCGAATTATGAAAGACGAGGTCAAAACAAATGTCAATGCTGAAGATGGGCATATTGAACACACCCCATTGTTGGGGGAGTGTTTCAAAACTAAAAATTATTGTAACTTAGGTTCTGTTCGTCGTATACATACCTCAGTCAAAACAAAAGTTATTGATATTTTGTTCATGGTGGACACAATGACACAATAATACAACTCCACAGTAATTTTGTTCTGCCCATCATCGTAAAGGTCCTCAAATAGTATCACACTTTCGGTCCTTTTTGTGTACAATGATAAGTGTGATAATGTGGATGCTTATAGGGGATTTCAGACTTTAGGTCCCAGGTATGTTTCTCAGTTTTTTTTTTTACTTTTTTGGACTTTATGACCTATTTGACCATGATATACAAACCACTTCTTAGTTCTTACCCTTGGTTCTTACCAACATCTGTTACAACAGTTTATTAAGTTTTATTTGGATTTTATTTATTTTCCAATTCTCGGATATAATCGAAACTTCTTTAGTATTTGGATCTTAGAAAAGGTTCAATTCAATCAACAAATATAGTAGGTACATGGAGAGCCTCCTATTCTATCCAAACATACTCAATATATATCAAAGGATTCCAATGTAAGTCTTGTTCAGATCAAAACAAAATAACAACGACACACAATCATTCACTAGATACCTACCACTAAATTGAACTTTGATTGAAATCCTTTGCCTTGTTCTCTGTTTGCTTTAACATTGAATTCTCAGATACATGTCCGCAATGCTATATGTATATACATATAATTGTCGTGCCTTGAGTTAGTGTGCTTGTATGGGGGTCGTAAGTTGTAGAGTGCGGAATTTCGTGACATTTTTATTTACTGTGTTATTTACAATAGATCTGAGGGAGTAAACAATACTAGGTATATAGACTTGTCATGAAAATGATACAAGAAAAAGAATACATTATATATATATAACCAGCCCCCGTATTTTTCTTGTAATATTAGTATTAACAATATTTAGGTACATGCAAAAGTGCAAGTAGTACAAAATACTTAGAATAAACTTAACATTGTAATTGACTAACTTAAGCATTTTATACATTGAGATCAAGATTTTCCTTTTTTGAGTTTTCCTTTTGAGACTCAGGTTTCGCACGACGAACAAATTCGTCTGAATGCAAAGGCAAAGCTTGTCAAATGCAGATAAATGGAGACTTATTCTAGTAGTAAACCCAGAAAATAGGTATGTTATGTGTTTATCTAACGTAACAGCAAAATGTCATCAAATACTTGGGGAGTGTATATACATAAATATGTTATATAGAATTGTAATGGAATGAAAATATAAAAGTAGACTAATTCTCATGTGTATATGTATGCAGGTGAACAATAACTATACCACCAAGTAGTAGGACCAATAAATAACAAGAAAAATTGAGAAAGCCAAAGGGAAAGCAAATCTGCACGTTTCGTCAATTCTCTTTGCTGCATTCTTATATTTATTGAATTTGATGGCAGTTAAAGGTTCCAGAAAATTTATTCCTTCTATTGGGATCATTGGCAGGTCAATAGTACTGATTTTGCTGTGATTTTGACTCAGAACTCGAGGAGCTGCCGATGTCGAGTAGGTTTCAGTCCCAATTCCCTTGTTCAAAAATAAATTTACATATTTAAGTTTGTATTAGGTATACCTTCAACATATTGTAATGTTAATTAATTATTATTTTTCTATTGCACAGGATATAGTAGTATTCAGAAATATTTTTGTTAATTTTCTACCGTATTTACAGCTGCATCGGAAACAATTGCAGTATTCATCGTTTTCACTCTACCACTGCATTCCTTGCGCCACAAATAATTTACTATTGTAAATTCCAGTAGAGCCAAAAAGACAAACGCTGAACAAAGTGAATGGAATGACATAAATTTCAACTCAATATTGTCACAAAATCGACATTTCGCTTTTTTATATGAACCACGAGCAGTTTTTATTATGCTTACCTGTACATGTCCCCATCCAAACATCTATGGCTTTTACATAACTAGATTCAATATTTTCTGCAATGATACAAAAATGCTATGAATGTTTTATTACTATTTAGTACATATACCAGAGGAAATAATATATGCCTAAACATGGTAAAGTAACCATGTACTTCGCAATGAATATGTAAATTTACTGGTAGCTTTAGAAGATACAGTGAGTAGAGTAGTAATTCCCAAAGTAACTCGACCAGGTACAGAATTGACGTCCATCCAAAACGAAACCCAAGAGATGACAACCATCAAAATTGTTGGCAAGTAGCTCTGCACTAAATGGAATCCGAGCAGCCGGTAGAGATGAAACTCTGCTACAAGGCAGCTGTAATTCCCTGTATACCACAAACTTGTTAAAAAATTCCGTATCTCTACAATGAAAATGGAGAGCAGAAGTAGTAATGCTCTTTTACGATTCACCAGGTTCTTAATTACGTTCAAAGTACCTACTTTAATTAAAGGATCTGTAGAAAGTAGATGAAACTCTGCTACAAGGCAGCTGTAATTCCCTGTATACCACAAACTTGTTAAAAAATTCCGTATCTCTACAATGAAAATGGAGAACAGAAGTAGTAATGCTCTTTTACGATTCACCAGGTTCTTAATTACGTTCAAAGTACCTACTTTAATTAAAGGATCTGTAGAAAGTATCTACTTTATGTTTACAAAGAAGTAAATTTCTAATTTTTAGTACACCTCTCCTCTGAGTGGGTAAATGCTTTATGGCTTTCTGGGGACATCAATAGTAAGATGCCAAAAATAGTTTCAATGAATGGAAGAAGTTGGAGCAAGTATTTACGTGAGCACGATTGTCGTGTGTAACTATACGTTAACATGAAAATATAAACTTGGGGAGAAGAAACACGAGAACCGGTTTCGAAGAATCCGTGGCAGTCTGATGTAACTATGTTGACCATGTCAAACTGAGATAATCCGAGATCCTCAACTGTTGTTACTGGACTGTCTTCTTTCCAGTTGAGAATAAGTTCCTCCTTAGTTTTTGAGACTAGATAAACATATTCATAATTATTAAATCTTTTAGAGTTAATGAAAAACATAAACTACTACTATCTAGGGAAACTTCAGAAGACAACGTACAACTTGCAACCTCCATAGTGCAGACTTGCCTGTCCAGTGGAAATTTTGACAGGTTCATCATACAAGAAAAAGTCATTTTTAATCTGAAAAGATAATATTTTGCATTAAACAAACTTTAAGACGTAATCGCGTTCTAAAATATATGTTCGTAATACGACCACATTATATAACTACTACGTACTACTATATATATGATTTCAGTATTTAGGACAAATATTATACATAATATAATGGTTAGTTGAAGCATTCCCTAGTGTTTATTTGTTGTTTACATTTTTTAAAGTTTCAAAATATTCATCATTGTTGACTTTGTGTTTTATTTCTTTGTAGAGTTGGAATAGCATGATGGCAGTAGCAGTCAGTGTGAAGATATAAGAAAGTGGAATGGTTAAAATGCGAATATTTCATGAATTTAGTAAATTATCTTGTCAAGATGAGATGTGACTCGGACGTGACATAACATTTATGCGACTTAAGGAAAGACATGGTTAAACAGACACAACATCCTGTCACATTCCTCCAAATATCTTTTCGTGCATTGTCAGTTCTATTTCGTGTGATATGTTTCTCAAAATTCATTGCTAAATAGCTGTGAAAATTAGCATATCTATATTAAACAGGAACCAGAAAACGGTTAGATTTTATTGTGTTAGGTATACACACATAATTTTTAAAATTGGAAATGCTGTAGGATACCACTGTAACTATAATAATGTCTCCGTGCTAGCGTATGTTTAGATAAGAATCTTACTGCACTGGCAATATATTATACATGCATTTGAGTTGCTAGCGTACCCATGATACTAGAAGTAGGAAAGGATGCCATAGAATTGCTTTCGATATTGCACATTACGTCTTGTAAGTGGTATACTATAGGAATATCACGCTTTGGGAAAGGAGTCTCAGTTAACAATCTGTTACTAGATTCTCTGGATTTAATGTTCTGGTGCTGGGGGCACTGTGAAATTCCATATTTTCCCATTACTTTCGCTCGAATGACTGCTTTCCGTGGAACGAAAACGTTAATGATCTGGTAATGCTTGTAAGTTTAGTTGCTCGGTCAAGTGGATGAGTGTCAAGACTATTGCATAGGAAGGAGATTGAAGATAGGATTTTCTATAGCAATAAAAATACCTGAGCATATAAAGTATCTCTCCGTCAGGGTTGATTCGGACTAAAACTGCAATCCATACGTTCCCCCAGGTTGGTATGACGTAAAAAAAAACCAGATAATATACCATATTAAATTAAATTTTCAATTCCAATGAAATTTAAATGTTGCACATATTATTGCTGGTATGCAGACGTAAACAATAAATCCACAAGAACTGTCTCCTTGCCCATATAAAATGCATAAGCAACTTTCACCAGTGCTTTCACTCATTTAAGCTTAAACAATTTGAATTTTGAATAGTTACACACTTTGTCTTCTAGTTAGACATCATACAAGCTACATTATACATAGCTTGTAGACGGTTTTCCACTTGGAGAAAGGTCCTATGGATTGAAAGGTTTATGTCGCCCTGTATGCGTGCATGGTTGCATTACACTAACAATTGGGAACAGTAACTCTCTGAAAATCCGCATCCTTTGCGTTGGGGAAGTAGACCTCCGGCTTCCAAATACCCTTCACCAGATTTGGATCATTTAGATCCATCGGCTTCCGTAAATCCTTATGCTTCAGTCGTTCGTCCTTCCACTTTTGCTTCAGGTATAGATCCACTTTATAGTCCTGTATTTTGCACGTACACACTTAGAACAGATCTCAAATCGAAGACTCACATTTTGCTCCTCCCTTTAAAACCACCTTTGCTTTACCACCAACTTATCTACTTACTCCTTCAACTCAACTTAATTTGAAATAACTGCTGAGTCTTCAAGGTTCTACTTAATGTCTCCGAAAATAAAATATCGACTTCATTTTCTATGAATAACTTATGTCTCAGGTCAGCGTTTCTTTCGTCGTCTATGAAAATTTCGTTTTCTATCCACATCCATGAAATTGTATGAAATATCATTTTATAATTCGTTCGGATCCTCCGTGATAAAACAACTACGTTTGTAAGGACATATTTCCTTAATTGGTCCCAAGAAAGTGATATGTATGTAAATTAAATAATAGCAGTTTCACAGAGAAGTGTATTGATGAATTTCTCAAGAAACGTTTTCATGACAGACGTGGCTTCGAATACTACACAAGGGTTTTATCCTGACGATAGAGTATACCTTCACAAAAGATGTATATTACACAGGGAACATATACGTTTCATAAAATAAAATAGAAAACTCCCAATTTCATACTCTTACGTGACTAAAATACAAGGGTGACCTTCTTCTATTAGTGCCTAAATCATTTTCAATCGTTCTTTTGAAAATAGCTGCAACTGAGACAGAATCAGATTACTATTTAGGTAAGTATTTCGGGAGAATCTCTTCAAATCTGACAAAGCTATATAAATTGTTTACAACATTGTCATACTAAATAAATAAATAGAAATTCTACGAAAACATCCCATACTTTTGAAGATGAATTACGTGAGTTTGTATACAGTATTTATCTTTGCAATTTATTTAAATGCAATCCCAAAGGAATACTAGTGAGAGAGGTCACTTCATCTTTAGGCAAATATGTCTCGTCCTATTCTATTTTCATGTCTGCAATCATTTGCAGTCTATGCAACAAAAGAGGCAGTTAGTAGCATTTCAATTTTAAATGCTATTTCCCTTTTCTATCCATAACATTGATATACTTCAGTGTGCACTAAGTGAAAACTTATCACGATGTGTCAAATGTTCAGTTTAATTACCTTAAATTATTAGCATATCTACTGCATACCAAAGTTTGTAAAAGAGAATTACCATTGTCAGAGGACTAGGAGAGCCGAAACTTCTAACGAAAAGTTCCAAAAACACTATGGTTGGCACTGTTTTATCTGGTAAAATATTCATCACATTATTCACAATCATTTTACCAAATTATGGAAAGGGAATGTATGGATATTGTTAATTTTGACTTCTACGCTTGTACCTGACATAATGCTTCCCATAACATAGATTACTCTTTCACTACAGTTAGTGGACTATAACGTTAACTTACATCATTATACACTTTTAGTATACTTTTCCATTCGTATTTTTATCATTATCCCCCTACTTAGCTCAAGTAATCGTTACATTGTTAGCTAACCTATTTAAACATATTAAGAGCAAGTGCTAAAACTGGATGAATGTAGTTGTCTAATGTCTAAATCTGAGTTTTCGTTTAACAGTAATAATGCATTATAGAATTTATTTAAATCGTAAATAATATTAGGCATTTTACAAATTATTGACAATGTACCAAAATATTATTATTAGAAAAGCAGACTAGAATTAGCAAACTAAAACTAAGCTAAATGATAGGTACCTACTAATACATCAAACCATAGCCGATAACCACAACCACTAAACTGCAATACACACTAAAAATAAATCAAACTGAAACGAAACTAATGAATATCGCTGTGAAACTAATTATGGTATATAAACTTATATTTTAGACTTTTATAAAATTGTAATTTACATTTCCTTTATTTCCGTGTTTTAGAATTTTTCAGGTATCCAAAATCCAAACCACTTTCTTTTCTTCCCTTGATATAAAAATTTCACCGGTACATAATAAAATTTTTTTACCTTTCCATACAACAGTTTGTCACTCTTAAATTTTTATTCTGTACTGACGAAGTTTTATATGGAATTAGTATAAGTAAAGAGAAAGTGACAAATGAAGAGACTACGACTTATGAAGAGACTACGAAGACTAGTTCAGCTGAAATATCTGATATGGCTTCACAAATAATAGAGATTTGCTTCTACTTCTGGAGATATCTAATGATTCTAGTTACTTTATAACAAATATTATTCTGATTAAATCCGATGATGGTGAAGATTGTTGGTGACACTTACTGAGATGATTAGTAGGTGTAGCTCTGCGGTCGTATCCGTTGCGTAGTAGTTGATCCAAAATGACCAGATCCTGAACTGTGGCCCCCATTCTGTAAAATTGGTATTAGTGAAATGATAATTGCATTAAAAATCCATAGACATAAATAGTTTATATCATTTGTACAATTTAATGTGATGACAAGCAATGTTTTAGAACGAAGAAACAATAACGACAAGCAAGCCTCAATAAACAAACAAGAGAACTAAAATACAAAATGACGAGATTTTCTGGATGAATAAGTTAGTATAGATAGTTGAGATTTACGATGTGGACAGATAAACCGAGCAGCATAATGAAATTTGGCATGGAAAACTGTGACTCTTGAATGCACCCTAATTGAATCTACATCATGATTGTACATTAATCAAATCTTGAACGTGTGGCAATTTTTGTCTCGACAACACTATTTAATGAACAAGAACATATTTCACAAATATTCACTGAATATGGAATTCTTTTGGAGTAGGTGGGTATAGTGAAAAATCCATTTCATGACACTCATTAATCATTACTGCCTAAAAATTGTTGTCTAACGACTAGCTAGGTATATAATAATGAGATAGAACATTATTTCTACGCGAACCGATTCTTTAAAGGAGAAAGTAATGGAAACAATGGAATATTATAATCATGTGAGCGTGAAAGTTGGCAAGTCAATGTGGTCGACTAGACTGCTATACATAATTCGGAGAAGTACCTTTGTGCAATATGTTTCACAATCAGATAAGCTGTAATAAAGTTGTACGAATTTCAGAATTCCCCTTGACATGCTTCGACTCATTAGGTACTGTTAGTTCATGAATAATAATTTCAGCTTGACTGCTCTTCTGTATTACTAGACAAAATATGACTGTGCCATGAACCTAGGGAACAGATAAGAATTGCTCATCACTTAACTTTAGACTTTTCATTACAAGGAGTAGTAGTTCTGAACGTTAAGCAGAAGGTCAGTTGCTGAGAGATGTAGGACATTTATGTACTATGCTATTTATGGTATAAAAATAAAGTCATGAATATCAACCCATGCGAGGTTTATTTCATGGTGATTGACAATTACTTTAACTTTTACAGCTCATTTTGTAAACTGCATTCTGCTTGTGAACTGAAATTATTGATCTGCATCTGCTGACTGAGGGAAATACTAAAAACAAACACAGAAAAATAGTAACAAAGCCTTTTATTCTCCGAAACTTGGCGAAGCAAAAAAAGTTGTAAATGTACACTGGAAGCTCAAGTTACGAAGAGGAAAAGGGAAAATAATTCGTCTCCAAAGTACGACTTTTTCTCAATTTCACTATTTCTTTGTTTCTTGCCTGACTGTGCATGAGTACAAATGAATAGACATCACATGCTTTCTTTTTACCATAAATGTTAAAATGAAATTACGCGATGTGTACATAGTGCACACGGATACAGAGCGACTATAATTTGTAAAACGATCTGTGCCAGAGCACCGAGAAATTCTCAAGTAAAGTGGGTAACCCGCACGCATAGCATCTTTCATCTTGCAGAGCAAGTGTTACTTTACTCGGGAACAAAAAGAATCGTTTACGTATTCTGTACTAACATAAAGCTATGGCTTGCTTCTTTCCCAGAATGCTATCTCACATTACACATCACGCTAAGCATGGGCATGTAAGGAAATTCCGGTGTTTTATCCTTTTTTCTATTTACTACCAACTGAAAACGCGACTGAGCAGCTTGCCCCCTGGTGCAAAGGTATTGTAAAACTCCCAAGAAAACAGATGTACATTTACAACGAAAAGAAACTTGCTGGGTACTACAAGAAATAAACACCGAAGTAAGTGGCTCATTTTTATTGTGCTCACCTCATCTAATGCACTTGTGATCTGATATGTATAAGTATGTATGCATAGCAATAATTGAGTCTAGAATCTCAAATTTATAACCCCTTGATACCTATACCATAGCACTAACCGAAATCTCAATTGACATGCAACATAATTGAAAGTTGCATATCTGTTCCATTACCTAATGAAAATTTGTAATTTACCCTGTAGTCGAGCCAAGTAATCCAATATTACCAACTATAACAATAAATTATCTACCCTCATACTAGTAATCATGAAATCAGTAGATCTGAACAGAATTACTACACAATATTTCATTTTTTATGTCATGATATTTCCCAAAGTTACTAAACACCAAAGATACGTTTAGGTATTGTAACTTTACTAGTAAACTTTTTGTATCAACATTAACCTGCCATATACTATGTCACTTTCCTTCGTCACATTATACTTAAGTAGCAAGGCCCAACCTGGGCGGTCACTAAATGAGGAAAGCCATGTGGACAGGCCTACGCACAATTAATCTAGCCTGATTTGACTGAATTTGAATATTAGATGTTATTATCAACATAATAAAACTTCAATATAATTATTATACTAAGTAATATAAGTATAGTAATGTTATAAAAATGTAAATCAAGGACATGCAACCTATTTATCCCTTACGACAGATATTTACTTTTAGTAGAAAATTAAGAAAACAAAGTGCTAGTTAGTCTAAAAAAATCAACACATTACTACCTTAACCCGTGATTAATTATTTTAACTCTTATTTATCGTTTTATGGGTTTCTTATCATTGTTATTTCCTAGTACTATGTCGTAATGGCAAATTGTCTTTATAAACTGACAACAGTAAAATTATATATCATTAGCATGAAGAAGCAATCTAAATGTTACTCAATTAAAAAAAGTATGCATCCCCCAGCTAGTATTTAGCTAATTTCTCAATACGCAATTGCAATGTAGACCCATCATAATAGTATGTTATGCATTGAATAGGCGCTTGCACATTGCATTTCATGTCATCCAAGCGTACACACAAAACATACATTATAACATCTCTCAAACTTATGCAAACGTTTACTCAAACAGAAATATTTTTATATAAATGATGATAGAATACGAAATTAACAATATAAATGTACCGTACTCCATTATCATACACTCCTCTCACAAACCATACCATTACGCGACTTTCGGTACGGTGTAAAGTGGTAATAAGATACACAATACGTTGTTGTTTCGTCAACATTTCAGCAATTGCGGAGAAAGATGTCCAGCTGTCACTATTCTAGTAAAATCCAATTCCTTGACCCAGATTCAGATACAAAGTGGCCGATAAAATTGATATATTTTCGTTCGCATGGTTTATGGATAGAAGGGAAGAGCACTATTTTGTTTGGGAATAAGATTGAGTTTGCATTATTAATTATTTAAGGGCAGAAAAATGTATAGATAGTCGATATCTGCAACTAGGAGTAATATGTAGGCAAACAGCATCTTAGGAATAGGGAATAGGTAGATGCAAATTACCTATTGGTGGGTTTAGTTGGTGGGATACATTTTGTACATAGTGACATCCTTTCTTCAGTTACCACCAGAATGTAATTTTTGGGCGCATGGCTCTAGAGAAAATGTGAGGCATTTGTTTCATGTTTTACAAGATGCTCTGCATGCAAATTACAGTTTTGTGATTTTTGATGCAATGCATAATAATTCTATGGTATTCCTTATACTAGTATGTTCTTTTGTGTTATCCAGTTTGAAGAAGGAGGATATAGTGGATTAAATATGTATGTTTATGAAGTATTAAGAACAGTGAAAACGCGTGTCGTGATGGCATTCATGGAATTTGATTCATCGCACATGATGTAAGTACCCGAAAGATAGCAAAGCAGTTACAAATCCAAATAGTTGCAAAAAGGATTACATTAGCAGTGAAAATGTCGACAAAGGCTGGACTTGCTTTCATTACGACAATATGAAGCGAAATGAATGCGACAATGCAATCAAGGAAAGATTAAACAGAAACGCTTCACATGTATTTTAGTTTAGACTAGACTGGTTATCGTAATCGTAAAAGAGGTATGTACAGTGATAGTGTGAATAGTGGTGGCAGAAAAGAACGCAATGATGATATCAAAGCGTTTAGAACAGTGTGGCCTTCGTCATGGTGGCCCCATGACACTAATAATATAAAATGTATGCTTTAGTTCAAAGCAGCGGGCATATACGTTTGTGATGCAGAGATTTTAATGATACCTTAATCTGTAGATGTACAAAGTTTCTGTGTGTCATGCATGTGATGTGACAATATTTAAGTGTCTGCAAACACCATGCATAGCATAATAAACGGGAGAGTGAGAATATTTTGGGGATGTTCGTCCTTGCCCTGCTACATTACTTTATTGCATAGAAACGATTTCATTATGTATGTTACTTCTTTTAATCATAGAACTTCTGTTTGAAGTCAATAGCCAAAGAGAAGAACAAACAATAGTACTGTAATGCAAGCAACAGTATTTCTCTATAATGTAATGAAACTTTCACCCTTCAGTAGAACTCTGATTTCTGATGTTGTCTTGTTATGCCGACATTACTACAGATAATATTACATAAAAGTCCTTTAGGTTAGCACTAATGTTTATCTCCTTTGTTAATTCAAACAGTCTCAGAACTCTCACGGAGGAAATTTCGAAACTGAATGGGAAACACTCCAGAAGACTAATGCAAACTTTTACTTCATTTTTGTTGCGACATCCGCATGCTTCTCAGGTTCTCATTTCAGTCCAAATCTCATTATCATTCTCATCTGAGTGAGTAACTAGCAAAGCACGACGCTGTCCTGTCAATGCAATGATTTAATACTCTCTCCAACTGTGCACCACAAAATTACAGACTTCTGCCGGATGTGTGTATTTAGTTACTATTAATTAGTTTTAATTAGAGAAAACGAATTTCCAACCATCAGTAGTTGCCCCAAGTCGTGTCACTACAGTATATGCCAAAGAGTAAAAGGTACATACTCTGCTTGAGACTTCTCCAACAACAATCTCAATTTCATATCTAATTATAATCAACTTATCATTGCTGAATAACCTATTTTGCTCGTTATAAACTTTCATATTAAAACATACAATGAAATAAACTTTCCTACAACCAAATCAACCTTTGGGTAATTGCATAAACATGCAATGGATGCTAAAACTTTTTATAAATCACTTGCAGTATTATTAGCTATTTGAGTAGCATTTAGGGGATTTGGACAATAGTGAATTAGGGTATTTGAAAACATAGGTACTGCATGTGAAAATGATTGCAGTAAAATAAATGATGATAACTTTGACTTATAAAATTGGCCATTACATAAATTAATAACAATTGTAGTTTGCTTGTCGTTGAGAATAAGTGTTATATATGACTTACGTTATGTGAGGAAGAGTCCAAGAGTACATCATGACAAGGAACGTGCCAAAAACAATGTACGTCATCCTTAAAACACACTGCAGTGACAGTGCAGTGAATTGGACTGCAGTTTATTACAGAATACAGAATTACATGTCATACAATGCTGTAAAGTGTAAATGTTATTTTGTTTGTAAGATACATTCTGGACTTCTTTAAACTGTATCTTTTATTTTGTAAGTGTGTCTGTTATAATACCGGGAGCGGTGGGGAAGAGAGTATTCAATTAAAATGTCTTTGAAGTAATAATGAAGTTTTAAATTAGTACAATTATTTAACATTCGTTAGTTAAACACTGAAAAAAAGCCACACAATGGAGATTTATGTAGTGTATGAAGTTTCACGTTTTATTAAAAAAATAAGGGGTAAGATGGAATGAGTATGGAGAGGGTAGGATGACTGTGATTCATGAAAATGGTTTATTAATATTTTGTCACAAATGTGTATCTCAATTGATTACCACTGTTGATAAGTAATGATGTGAGAATAGCTAGCGGGGACAATGTAGTCAGACTACTTCAGAAATCAAAATCACATATCAGTCACTTAGAAAATTAAGAAGTGTTTTCGTATGTGGATTTTGTTGATGCTCCGTCTTGTTTGGCTATTTTACCTTCTGTGGAGTTATCTTGCAAAAGACAAACGGGATTCCGTTCCTTTCGAAGAAGCGCCAGCGCAACTTCGTGTACCGAGCTGTTTTCTATGCAGTCCTCGTAAAGTTACTTCCCGTTTAACAGTTCTATCCATCATTTGCACTCATCTGCACGCTAACAAGTTAGGTAGAAAGTTGCTCACTTTGTGGTCATCACTCATGTGGGGTTTAAGAGGTTTCAAAACTCCCTTTGGTCTTTTCTGCTCCATTCAATGACTCTTCACTATTCTGTTTATTCTTTGTTCCACTACTTAGCATATAATGCAAATGTAGATTTGTTTGCATACCAACTTATCCCTTTGGCATTCCCATTACACTACCAACCCCAGAATGGTTGACAAAATAGTTATCTCTTTGCTTTCAGTTATACAATATCATATTCCGGTACTAATTACGCTAGTAATGTGACAATGTATGTTTGTCTAGTATCAATAATAAAATCATCAATGAAGATTGAATTCTCAAAGCTTTGTAATAATACAATTGAAACTAGGGACAATTGTGTTACATCATTCCACAAAACCTAAAATATAAATAAATAAATTGTTCTTAACAATGAAATTGTAACTAGTAGTACATTACATTATAGGATTTAGCTTACAATACATTCACGTCCGGCATCCATTCGAATGGAACGTACATCAAAAATATTTTACATCCATACAATAGAAATTGCCTAATGCGCTTACAAAAGTACATATTATAATAAAGTTATGTATAAAATAATGATCTTATTTCTTTCTCTATGTACCATAAGTCTTAGAAGACAGTAAATATAATCGGTTTTCAGACTTTTTCAAACAGCTTTTTATCTCTTGTGCTATAAGCATTCACCCCTCATCGTACTACGCATGTATTTTGTCTATTTATTTTGATCCTTTATAGTGCATTGGTCAGAATAGACGCTTAAATCCCTTTTGGATAGGTAAGTGTTTTTCTTCCATAACACGACCTTATTTGCCAAAACACTTAATTCTGCTCTTTCGCCTACACATAATATTAAAATGCAATAGGAAGTAAATGTCTAACATATCATATTTATAATACAGTTCCTAGCTTCAAGCTGTAACTTAAAACTGCCTTTATTTTTGCATGGTACAATATCCAAGTGTGTATGTAGTACTTTTGTAGTTGTGTACATAGACGTAAGTTGTAGAGAACTGTCTGAATCTATTTTATTCCTTCCCATCATCATACATATCCAACTAAATAAAAATATTTCTGAATTGAGATAGAGCAATGTATACCTACTACGTATGTTTGTTTGTTTCAACGGTATGACTAAATGCAATGCGCAAGCGCACGATTTTATGCAATACTATTATCATGGCCATACTATTATAATGTCATCATTGTCATCAGCAAATATAAAAGTTTATTTAAGTCTACCTATGATGAAGATATAATTTGGTCCATCATTCCCATAGGGGTGCTGGAAGTATTAATAGATTCGTACGTAACTAACACCAAGAACTAATTGTCGTATTTATACGATTGCTGTTATGTCACTGTCCCTCCACTATTGGATTATAAACACTGAGTTTACACCTTTTATGTTAGTATCGTTCTTCACGCGCTTTAATTATCTATTGCGCTAAAGATTGAAGTTCACGAACCCAAGTTCCGGTCCGGTCTCTCGTGCACTGATTACGATTTTTATGTAATTATTTTTAATAATTACTCAAAATTTTAAACTGCATATTTGCGTCATGGGACTAGACTCTATAAATACTCCAGCTAGATCACCCCAGCTAGATCTCTTTTTGCTGGGTACTATACAGGTACCTACCTATCTACTTTTTATGGTTGCGCTCTCGTCCTGCTCGGTATGCTACGGACGAGTGTTACACAACACTCCATTTTCCGGTTGCTATAAAACTTAGCTATAACAGTGCAAGAAAGCTCAATAAATATTCCTTAAGTATATTAGAAAAGTACTGCAGTTACTGCACACTGACATTTTTAAACTATCACATCATGTAATAAATAGCATGTTGGGGACTAACTCCCCAAAATGTACAAGCGCGTTTTCAATGTATAAAACAGTAAACTCCACTCTGGGTTAGCATCTTTTGAAATTAAGCCAAATATTGGTCCTTAAACCTTTCGAAATTCTTAACAGTATTGGAGACCCTTGCCCTTAGGATATCTTATGCGTTTCAACATGTGTGCTTCCTACACCATGATCTGAAGTACACGTTTTTTATTCCAATAGTGGAAAACTGAAGATGTATCTTCAAATTTAAGGGTATGTATAAATGTGAACATAATTATATCTAAATATGGAAAATCACATAGAAAATCATAAAAACATCTAGACAAGTAAATTGCTTCAAAATTTTCACATTGGATGTGACTAAACGTTAATTCTGTCTACTTAACTTGAAGATCATTAAACATAATACGTACGTGTAATATAATACGGTAAATAATTTAACTAGGTCAAGGACTAAATCATCATCGATATTGAATTGATGTAATGCAAGGATTATCAAAAAGAAATCATCGTCTACCTACAGCCTCCTGCAAACTTGGTACAAAGTAGACCTTTTCAGAAACTGTTATCTGATGTGTCGCATCACATTCGATGCAAATGTACGGATACTACTACGACACTACCAAACTGAAGAAGACGAAGATTTATGGGTAGAGAAAAGTGAAATTATATTTATGTAGCCAGATTAATCGTAATTTTCGGTCTCCGGAAGATAAAATATTTCGACTATGCAAAAGTTACAATTAATCTTAGAGGGCAGTTATTATTCAGCTAAACTTATTCGAATATTCTCAGGTATGTGGTACTAAGTCATAGGGGACTGTAGGGAGTCGCATTTATTTTTGATGGCCCTATACATGCGAATGAATTGACATTTGTACAGCCAGATGGAAGTGAATTTCAAGGTCACTACCAATGAATCCACTGTTCTCTGTCCTCAGATTAGGACTGACAAATGATAAGTGATACAATCACTGACACTTTAAAAATTAGATCATCTTAAATTTGTTTAATTGTTAAATAGGGATTTTTATTTCTCTGCAATCTGGATGCAAGATAGATAGAAAAGATTTAAATTGTAAGGACAGTGTTCAGCAAATCTTTTTCTGTTGTACTTTTTAACAAGTGCATCAACATAATAATCTTGTGAAGTGGAATTGCTCAAGAGGTACGTATGTAGTTTACTTGCAAATATTTTTACAATTGTAACTTTTAATATTACCCGTAGTAATTTTGCTTATTACATTAAAAATGTTATCATGAATCAAGTGTCAAGTTTACTTGGTAGGTAGTTCAGTTTGGAAAGTTTAGCTTTGAGAGTTATTACAATCTTTGAAAGCTGCCTTGGGTAGGACATACCTAGTATAATTATTATCAATGTAGGACAACGGACAACAGTGACTTTTTTGAATGTAAATGTATGGGAAATCATTACTAATCTTTAATCTTCTACAGTTAATATACATATCAACTAAGAATGTGGTTTCCACCTTGCAAAAAATGTATGGCTACATTTTTGCGATTGCACATGACTGTATTCTTGTTCCAGGACGGAAAAATCATCTCATGTGCTATTTTTGTCTAGGTAATTAAAGCAATGCAGCATATACTGGATCTCCGACTTTGATCTTAACATTTGCTTTGTCGAATATGCCCAGGTGAGCTCCCAAAATTGCACTATTTTCTGTCAGTTTGGTAGTCAGCCTGTCTCCAATTTGCCTTTTGAGGCTAGAAAATCAAATAACCCGATTTTATGTAACGGCTTTAGTTTTTAACTGAAGAGGTATTTGCTGTCAAATACAAACCTTTTGATTGTTTTTATGGGCTCCCCATCGTCGCGCTGTATCCCTGTCTTCGGGTCGAGTTGTGTCAATCTGCACCTAAAAGTAACATGACAAATCAAATCAATTACTGAGTAGTAGATGTAAAGCTTTTTCAGACGATAATAACTTAATATACGTCACTTCCATTATTATCACAAACTATAGATTCTAAATATCTAGCAATTACCTCGCACAGGGCATAGCTGCTTTGAAAACAACACCAGCATCATTTCCGATGCGCACATATGACAAAAAGTCTTCCACAAATGGTTCACTAGTTCCTTTAATAACAATAGTAGGTCGGAAGTTCTTTTGAGTCAAAGGATCTCCCTTTATTTTGGTATTAATTAAATCTACCGATTCCTCCGACATCATCATATATGATGTCTCATCATGAAATGTCCCCTGTTCAGATTAAAATCGCTTAGTGTTCAAACAGCATGTTTTTAATTATATATTTTGACGAGACCTGCATGATAGACTAATAATATGAATATAGACTTACCAAGTCATCCGGGCTAAAGATTGGAAACTTTTTATGAAGGTTTGACATAGACCTTTGAGTTTTATCAGCTGCATGGTAATATAATCTTAGACCTTCCTTATTCAAAACGCGACTTAACCAAATAGAAACCTCTTCACCACAATCAAGCGTTTCCTTTATGCTGTCATTATACAATCTGTAAGAACACACCAATTCAAAATTATTAACTTGCACACAATTATAATTTGATTGTATCAATAGATAACATACCTGCATGGTTTTACCACTGGGTTTTGACAAACATTGGGCATGTAGACCGCAATTCTTTGATTAGGGTCATCTGCAAGTTTCAGAATAAGCGAATCTCCATCTATTTCTACTTCAAGGGAAGTGAGTTCCGGAAATTTCTTTTGATTCATAAAGGCACCATCTGAGTCCACAACAAGAAATACCCTGTCTCGAAGTATAACAGAGTCGCATCCTTCAAAAACAAATGGGTGTTATGTAATTAATTACTTACAGTTACACAAAATGTGTAATGTCAGATTCTGAACTACGATATTTGTTATTAACGAATGATTACCTTTCAGTCCAAGTCTTGTGGCAGTTGCTTCTTTAAGATAAATACCTGGTACTGACTTCACTGGATAAACAATTAGCTCACTTATAGTACCGACTTTAATCCATTTCTCGGGTACCTTTTCTTTCCGCTTCCGAGAGGCCAGAATCAACCCAGTTACCAAACCACCGAAGCAAGCAGCAGAGACGGCTGCTACCAATTTTACGTTCTCTGGACCCATTTCAAGCCTAATTCAATGCAATTAAAACCGGCACTGTCACAGTCACAGCTGTTGGCAACCTAGCAGAAAATAGAAGTACACATTTATCTCCATACGTACACACAAGGTGCAAGTAAGCACACAATTCACTAAATTATTACACCTCGTAATATTACGTTGTATGCTTATTATCACAGCACACCAAAAACACGAAATGAATCCTTGTCATCCACAAAATAAATAACAATATTATTCCAATCTTACCTACTACCAAGTTGTGTTAGTGAATTTATTGTATGAAGTCTGACAAAGTGAGGTCCACAATTTTAGTTGAAGATTCATTGAACGCTTTGAGTGCTAAACCACTAATCTGCACATTAGATTGTAAAGACTTGTTATCCAAAAGCTTTCCCATTAGTAGTAATGTATATGCAATGCGCATTTGATACACTTACTCACTTTAGAGTGAACAAATTTAATTCGTTGGCAACCTATCTACAGAGACAGTATTAATCTGTTTGTGACTTGAGCTTGAAGGTCATATCCTCTAGTTTGCATTGAACCGCACTTCTAAGTACATTACATACTGGCTTGCTGATAACCTACAGACTTGCATTTACACTCTGTGTACAATACGTTCGTAAAATATAGCATGTCCTGTAGAAATTGCATTTAAATTGGATCTAAACAATTATGCCATAAAAAACATTCGTAAAAATCACTACGTACAAATTAGATGGTCAATTATTACATTTTCTCTGTGGGTTTCCTACGCTTTAGTATTTTTACCATACAAGTTGAATTTTCGAACACTTACTACTTGTGTCATATAAAAGTGCATAACCTGCTTGTTATTATATAAAATTCGGAAATACCTTTCGATAACTACTTTAATATTGACAATTATGTACTTAACTTTTAATTGCTGAAGCTTTTCCATTAAAATTACATTGAACAATCAGGTAACTTCCCATGCAAACACTTAAGTTAAGTGTGTATTAATGTATACCATTAATGAATGTAAAATTTCACTATTCAACTGTACAACTTTATGTAGTAGATGCATAAGGGATTTTAATTTTCATGATGCATGCAGTACTATCTAGACAAATCACAATTTTTTACTTCCATTTAGCCGAACTAAGAAGTGATCTACTTCATTATTAAAGCAAGTAGATGAGAAAGGTTGAAGAAACGAGTGTTCATAAATATATGAAAATTACATCCTATATTGGAGATTTATTTAGCGATATTTCAGAGTCAAGCTGTACAGGAAATTCAATACATTAATGAAATGTTAATCTACTTTCTACTGCAACTACCAATGTGGAAGCAGACTACATTAACCAGGATCGTAAGTAGGTAATCATTTTTGTGCTATGAGTGGCACATTCAGTTCACTTATACCAAAACTCTATTTTACTTCAATTACTAAATAGCTTCCGCTACTTCATTCACATTTCCTGACAAGTCCCATAAATTGGCAGATCAGTATACCTAGTCGCCCTGTTGGAAAAAGTTCTAACTCATTGTCACAGTCAACGTAAAATAAACAGTATCAGTATGTGACAGTTATATTTCTGATGTCTACTTTAACATTACTTTATGTATTTTTAATTATCCATGCACAATACTACTTCTTCCACAAGTTTATTCATTAAGTAGATAGGTACTATTAATCTGCCTAAGTAAGGTATGTACATTTATTTGGCTTCACGTCCAATAATTACTTACTACTTAATATTCGTCCCTCCTACATCCTCTGGCATCACTGATAATATTTGTTTCACTAAGCCTTACCCAACTGCCGTGTGGTAGGGCCTACATACTTCGGGTCTTAACGGCACCATTGGCCCACCATTCCTTCCCCAAATGAATAAATTCGGTTCTTTAAAAATATTGGAATTCAAAGGGAAGCAAGCACGCATCTGTAGAAATCGGGGGTGATACCTGCACAAAACGTTTTGCTTTAAAGTACATCCACTGCCGCGGGGCTTAACTACCTTAGTGAACAATTAATATTCTCAGTGATGCCATGCGGACTCCGGGAGGACTCATAAAATTACAGTTAAACTTGACCCTTACAGTAAAGGCTCGTTTAACTTAAAATTATATACTAATGTAATATTTTACATTTACATTAGATATCTCCAACGTCAATCTGCCAAGCAAGCTTTGTTACATCAACCATTTAAATCACATATAAAAATTAGACAGAGTCAATAATTATTTACCAATACTCCTTTACAATGCTAACAAATAAATCATTATTCCGTTCAATTCAGAACTTCAGATTTTACACATTCGTATACCTATACACTACGGATAAACTGCAACGCATTACTATTAATCAACTATAATATAGCAACATTCTGTAAGATTAACATGGTATTGGTGACACTATTACTGAATCCTTAATTTACTAAATAAGACTGTATTTTGATTTTCTAAATTACTTTTTAAGGTTTACTTGAAAGCGAATAATATTTTTTATTTGAGACTTACTGACTACATACTTTAGTATATCTTAGTAGGTAAAGTATGGAATGGCTGGTAATACTATTATTATGACAATAGTGGGGCAGCATTCTTTGCAGATATAACAAGCTTAGCTTTTAGTGAGTAGCCCAAAGTACTGTGTATTGCTAGGACACTTGTGAAAACTGTCTTCGAGTTTGCTTGACATTATTATCATTTTTTTCATCAAAACCATTAGATCATTTCGATTCGAGAGCATAATTTAGATGATTGTGTATTATTGTATTGCTAACCTATCGTGACATTATGAGTACAGATTATAGTAGTGACCATAAAATAGCTGTTTAATAGAACTGCTACTGCCACATAGTTAAATATTATATAGATATCTAGGAATAGAATAGTGATATTATTTGAAAGTTAGCTGTCGGCTGTCGTGTTCGTGTTGGCAGATCATATATTCTGAGAGTATGATCACACAAAGTATATAGTTTAGCGTACTGAAGTAGTACAATAGATAGAAACACAGAATAATATAATGCGAGTAGTTGATCTGAAGGAATGCGGGTACTTGGCCATTCAATTTCCATCCAAAGTACATAAAACGTTCCTTTTTCTTGTAATCCCGGAGATTTCGAGTATTTGCCTTGTAGTAGTAGAATTACTTAAGTCTGTTGGGTAAATGTCAAAAGAAACGTGTTTCGTGCCTCCTCATCTTTTCTCATTTAGATGATGAGGTAGTAGACGAAATAAACAATAATGAAAATTGTAAACGTAATGGGGAATACATATCTACAGGTCTCGTCAATGCTTTTGGCAGACGCCTGTAAATTGAAGAAACTGAATGTTTTCTGTTCCGAGCCAACTCCCTCCACCTTCGGCTGCTCCGTAACGCTTAAGTAATGATGACTAGGGTTCTCGATGAATCGGGCTTCCAAATGATTCCCCAAAGAGCCACCAAGTTTCTCCTTTACCTTTAATTTCATTCCTTCATAAATTAGTTCTGCTTCATCAGACAAGACATAAACTTTTATTTTGCTTGAATTCCTCTTCATTAAACAACTACGACTAGGGTACTTAATTCCGAACATTAAAAAGACCCTTGACCTTATCTTCTTTTAAATGACTGAACTGAATAATTACCTCGACCAAAGTGCTAGTTGGAGATTTTCCATGAGGACCGCTTCCCATGTCAATTTCATTAGCAGGTGCCATAACATCTCCTCCTGTTGCACCACCGGGATGGGACTTTTTCGTCCGTCGAAAGTTCCTATGAGTTTCTCTTCTCCATAGATAGTTGACGATAGTGAATTCAAGGAGCGCCAGAAATACAAATGCTGTTCCAGAAGAAAGTATTCAATAAATTATAAATAGAACATTATTAAAAAACATTTCGAGCAAAACTTCTATCTCTGAAAAGATTTCCCATCGTGAGATGCCAATTCCGGGGCTTTTCACAAAGTTAGCTCTGGCTCTTATGATTACATGCATAAATGGAGCAATCAATATAATATCTCATGGTATCATTTTATTAGAACCGGAATTTCTTTGATATCTTTTGATACGGTTGAATGAGAGAACCAAAAGTCTGTATAGTTGCCAGGATTGCATTCAGTTATTGTTTAGCATTTGAAATTGTATACTATACTACATTTCTCTATTTAAAATTATGTAATACAAAAATTGGGATTGAACTTTATGAAGCATTGCGTCAAAGAAAGTCACTAATAACAGAAGTATGAACCAACCTGTGCAAGTTCCCATCCAAACGTCAATAGCCTTGACATAGCTTGACTCAATATTGATATCTGAACACAAAAAGAAAGTCAAAATGTTACATCCTTCATATGTTATTTCGCCATTAGTAAATATACATACTGTAGTGACAGATGGAATATTATGTATGTGCATCCACGATGTATTTATATGTATGTATATACAACTGATATCTATCTTGATCAGGGAAAGGAACCCCGCGAGGGAATTGTCCTCAAAATAAATCAATCGTGAGCACCATTTTAAGAGAAATATCAAGTGTCACATTCTCTGTCCCAGAATACAGGAAATTGGGTAGAGGAGAAAGGAGGGATGAGACGAGGTAGTGAGCTAGTCTCAGAATTGCCTCCAGTAATGCCGTTATGTTGTGTTGTGTGATGGGTGATTGCCTACAAGACTACTGCACTACAATTCAATACTACTAATATCACACTCTCTCTGTCTCTATATGCACATCCTTTTCAATTCGGGGTAATTTACTGACTACACCAAAACACCCTTGAATCTCTATCACTTCCCATCCAAATATTATCTATCACATAACAAATATTTTGAATATTACTTTCTTGATTCTCTGTTCTCAGTCAGAGTAGTAGCTTATCTTGTCCTCATGCCTCAATGGACAAGTTTATCTTAAGAGTCAAACTTCAACTCGCAAACTGCATTAAACTAGCAAACAATGTTAAAAGTCTGAAAAACAGTTTTCTTAAACTACCCTTAATAGACTCTACATTGAGTTATAAACTTCCATATTACATTACTTTATGTTAAAAGGGAGACGCAGCTACTACCAAGAACACACCTAACAAAGGTTAAAATGTTCCTAGTACTCTTCTCTAGCTCCTTTCACCAGTGCCAACATTAACAATTGCGATATAAACAAGTATATATGTGTATCTCATTGTGTGGATACGGGCATTATAAATTTGAACTCTAGACACGCTATACGAGCAAAGGTCATTTGAATCATAAAGTTGCACAACTATAAAAAACGATACCTTGAGGACCTTGTGTAAAGGGACAGATATAAACGAACGGTAAGTCATAACAGTGAGCTCGCTCGAATGTGGAAGCCCCTGTCCACAGATTCATAATCGAATAAATAAAACATTGTGGTAGATGGATAAAACCAATAAAATCTACATATTCTCTAATCTTAACCGATTTTTAGGCACTTTTCATTTTTAGGTCTTCATTTGTAAGTACTACTAGAATATTTTTTTAATTTCCCTTCCTAAACACGATAATTTAATTCCAATTTTTGACGAAATGTAAAAGTCAAAACGGATGACCACCATAATCGAGGGAAGGATACTCGTTTTCAGTAATGTTCGTCATTTAATAGTACTGATATGGGCATCTATCAGCAATGATTTGTCAAATTCATTCGTGCGATTATTTAGTTTACGGACAAACGAACAAATTGGTATTCCATAAGCAAGATTTGTCGAGCGAGGTAAAACCGTCATGTGCAGTTAGAAAATAAAAGACTGAAAAAAGCAACAACTTCCACCAGAGCTTAATTACATTAGAAGTGAAAGTGGGAGGAGATGGGAAAAGGACAATTGAAAGAGAGTGGTTGTCTGTAAATTATTATTTTATAAATAAGACAGGTCTGGCCATTATACTATAATATAACTCTCTTGTAAGTACGGCAGTTGTCGAGCACTCAGTACAGAATGGGACATTGTGGGAGACACGGAAAGAAAGATATATATATTTATTCATCTGCAAGAAGAATTGCTAGCGTCGACAAAGAAATTGAAAAGAACAAAAGGTAGTGTAAATGCTAACGTGAGTAGTTACCTACATCCAAGTCACAGTCGAACCAGACAGGGAATAAAAGAAGGAGCGGGCATTAGCGGAGAAAATAGAGGGTGACTGACTGAGTGTGTGTTGTAGTAACTTTAGTTATTAACTGAAGCGAGGAAAATGTAATCTAATGGTTCCACTGTCCCATGTAGTTCCTCTCCAATAACTGCCACACTAAAGTACATAGACGGTTGGCTAAGTACTACTTAAACTACTAGACTACTATCTGCCCTTTCCTCGGAAGAACACAACAGATAGAGATAACCTATAGAATCAGAACGGGAAATATTTAGATATCGCAAAAATAGACTCTGCTTCCTTCTTATCTCAAATACTACTTACTGCAAATAGTTCGCAGTTGTACACATGGCAATCGTAAGGCAATCGGCACGGAGCTAGCAAATTTCCACCAATCGTACCGTAATATTGGAGGAAAGGTCTGTCAGCTATTATTCCTAACATAGTCGTCGGTAATTATTGCAGAGACTTTATTAAAATACTGTTATCTCGAATATATACCAGATTTACGTTACGGATTTAAGGGGAAAAGTAATTGCACTTAGATAGGTCGCCTTTGGCCATTAAGACACCCGTCTCCTCTTGATAATTCACGTAATTGGCTTTCACCAAACTGAGTAATTAGAAACATATTGTGAGATCAGCAGTTGGTTTGAAGGTGAATAGAATTAGATTTTACTTAAGTATACTTAGAGTTTTCAATCAAATTAATTTTAGTCCCTTGAGTGTATCAGGACTTTACGGTATGTTTGCTTTTGGCTGTAGTATATATAGTAAGGCTTTCGAACAAAACGATTCTACATGGAAGCACTTAGATTTTATTTTGTCTATGCTTTAGGTGGTGTTGGTTGTTTTGTGTAGGTTGGATGGGCTAAGTACTATGAAGAATTGAATACAATACACAGTATAGAGGGAACGGACAGTAAAGTGTGTGGGTAGTATAGCCATTAAAAATAATGAATATAAGCAAATAGGGAAGTTAGTTCCAAACGACTGACTGGTTGCTTTTGAAGAGACGGTGAGCAGAGTTGTGACTCCCAAAGTGACACGTCCAGGAACCGAGTTGACATCCATCCAAAAGGAAACCCAGGATATCACGACCATGAGAATCGTTGGGAGATAACTCTGGACCAAGTGAAAGCCAAGGAGACGGGACAGATGAAATTCAGCACGAAGACAGCTGTAATTTCCTACGCAGCCCAAAGCACAGTCACAAAATCACAACTGAATATTCCCAACAAAGAAAATCCCACTTTCCTCGACTTTCCCTTTTTGCAATAACCAAACATGCCATTTCTGGCAACTTTTATTTCTACTGTAGGTAGTGTCGAGGAAGATGCTATTCTCCAGATTTATTATGCTATGACCTCCTCAACTCTACAATACCCACTTAGAGCTTTTTATCAATGCTTTACGCTTATACAATTGCATATTCTCATTCTCGAGTACACTTGACCTACTATTCTTTTCAGAAGTGATGTATGATGAAATCTTACCAATTTGAAAGGCTTCTTTACATTTCGTTGGAATAATACCCACCAAATCAAACTGTGTCATGCTTAAATGTGCTGTCGTTACTGGTTCGCCGGGTTTCCACTCCAGAATCAACTCTTCAACCGTTTTTGAGACTGAAACGCAGAACCATAAATATTAATGTTTGCATAACATTCAACAAAACCACATAAAAATGATTGCAAAGCAAACCTCTTGTTACTCCTAAAAGGTAATTTGATGCTCGACTAGTTTGCACAGGAGCACACAACATAAGTTGTTTATGACTCAAGTACTTATCAGTTAAGGCACCGTAAACTCGACTTGTCTGTGTCGTAGTCGCGTAGACCATGAAGCTACGACTAGGCCACGCCCACACAATTTATAATTATTTACCACAGTGAACAAACGAAATACCATGAAATTTCAGTTAACAAACTCAAAAGCACTAGGGAACAATGCGCCATTGTAGCAATCACACTATTGTACTGTAAGTACTCCCTATGAATTGAGGAATAGCAATTAATTTCAGCAAAATTTCTGCAATGTGAACAATGCTGACTGATATAGTGTCTTCATTTACATTTATATACACGCTCCCTACAGACACTACAATGGGGTGTCAAGATTTTATTGATTGTGTATAGTTAACAGCCAGGGTAAACCAAAACTTGAACTGAACTACATACTAAGACGAAGTACAGGAAATTAACTTTAGCTGAACCGGAAATTAGATTGAAAATTATCCGAAACTGTCTTGTGTGGGGATAAGCCCGGTTAGGGATGAGAAGACTTCTATCTGTAGCTAAACCTTGTAACCTACTTGTCACAGTTTGAACAATTAGTATAACCAGAGCAAATGCTAGCTCTCAATGAAGAAATAGAATGGTTAACATTTTAGTAATGTCAACACAAGCTTCGACATGGTAGCTGAAGGAACTTTATAGTTTTGTATAAAAAATGACAAATTGGTATTGGTCGCGATATTTGGCTGTGTCATATGTATGCATAGGTTTGTCAGTCTAATTTAATAATGGTGTGCTAAATAGTACTATCATTCAGTTATCGTAGCAATGAAATATAACATGAAAAAATATTGGTTTAGTGAAAGTCGGGTTTTAAAGGCATAATCTCCGGTATGGTAGTTCTTAGATAAGTCTGGGCAATTCAAGTTATCAGGATTTATCAATGGGAAACATTTATAAGTGAATTCGTTTAATGAAAGGAGAAAGAAGGAAAAACAGTTGTAAAAGGAACCCATTTGTGAAGAGAGACATTTTATTTTATGTAAATGTGTACCTATTTGGAAGTTGGAGTGAAAAGATATACATAAATGTAAATGAATGTACGAAATGTAATTTCCCGTTCAAGAAATAGATAATAAAGTCTTCATTTATAATTGAAATTCCAATTTTACGCTGTAGAACGACAAGATTCAAGGTCTTGATGCCCAACAATTGTGCGACGGGAGTGGAAGAATTGTAGCAAGATCCTACTATAATGTAATATGATGCAACTACTACAACATAGGTTTACTTTGAGTGGGTAACGTTGTCGGGAGCCTTTCTTCTTACATTACAGACGAGGGCGAAAGAGATTGTAGTATCTTTTCTTGTTCTTATAATGCACTCCTTCCATTTCATTTGGCAGGCATGCAAACCAAAGGAAGTTCAAGTTGGTATTGTCTAGTTTGTTATTACATGTATAGAGTTGAGTGACTATTATAAGAAATTCTCCCAACTCTTCATCTATGGCACCCAGAAGTGAACTGACAAGAATAGTGGATTACTCTTAAACTGATCCTGAATTGCTAGCTTAGTCTTAGCCCTCCTCATAATGCCTACGTCCAGATATTCCATCAACTGAAAGTATATCTGTCGTGTCGCGAAGATCGGATGTCTGTCAGTTGGGAAAGAAGAGATGCTAGGTGTATGGTGTGTATAAAGCTGGATTATCTTTGACGAACTGGCCTAAGACTGGCCTGGATCATTCATTCTTTAAGTTGCTGATTCTATTTCTTACAAGCATTTCGCATTTTGCATTTGCATTGCATACAACATTTGGTTCTAACATGAGTACTAATGGAGAGAATACTAATGTGAATTCTCTGAGTCTAGAGACTCGTTTAAATATTCAGTGCAGCACTCTTGAGTTGCAGCATCTGTTGTAAAATACGAAGATTCACTACAAAAGCTATTTACTACTCTGAGAAGCATGGATCAAGATCATACGTAGGTATGTAGTACAGTATTGTATACATAAATATGTACATATATGTATTAGATTACATATGATAGCTTTCATAACTCCATACATCTGTATTGTCTTTCTGTGTGTGTGGAAGGTGGCAGT
This sequence comes from Tomocerus maximus, assembly GCA_019776445.1. Classification (NCBI taxonomy): domain Eukaryota; kingdom Metazoa; phylum Arthropoda; class Collembola; order Entomobryomorpha; family Tomoceridae; genus Tomocerus; species Tomocerus maximus. The sequence goes on from JABASH010000362.1 coordinate 31,541, forward strand.
GCTACGAGAGTGTATTCAATACTTGCAAAGAATCTATTTCGAAGGAATGGCCATTACACACGTATGTCTATGGTGTCTCAACTAGTACATACCTATTTGTTTCCCAACATAACCTCACAGAGGGGAAATGGTAGACTGCATTAAACTTGTAAGTAGCCTGCAATTCAATATCGGTAGGCGGTGTACATTTCACTTGCACAAGCACTCAACATCCTATGAACATCTACATATGTATGTATGTGCTTGAGAAAGAATAAAATATGCTTAAGTAGGCTGTGTGTTGTATATAGAGGAGATAGTGCACAACAATGGCTGTGTAGGTACATGAATATTATATCTATTCATTCCAGTCTTGTTTCTTTCAACTACCTTCCTCAGTCCGTCAGTTCAATTCAATTTAATTCGAATATTCTTTTCAGGCTTGGGATAACATGTCTGGTGCATATCTCGATTTTACTGTGTTTGGAGGGTTATTTCCATAAATATAAGCTTTTACTTGCGAACTATGAAATGAATTGCACTTAGGAGAAAGGAGAGTACTCTCATCAGGTAAATAAATAAAAACAACTTGACTTGAGCTTTCAGGCTGCCCTATTCAATAATCTGCTTGATATAACTAAAAGCATCTCTACCTCTACATTAATATTGAAACAAAGAAACTTAAATGCTGGGCTCAGCAAGACCAAATGTAATTCGGAGTAATCTACAGAGAGCCGAATTGCTGCATTGTATTACTTTAATAAATTGTTTAGCCAAAGTTTTCTGACGTTTTTACATACGTATACTAGCAAGTCTTTATCTAATTCCTTTAGTACTTCCCTTTTACTTTCCATCCAACTCACACAAAGTTACTAATTTAACTTTGCTTTGTATTTTTTCCCTTAATGCGACCTCCGTTCCAATGTAATCTAAGTCCATAATTGAGAATATCATTAAAATTTTAATGAGTTTACAGCACTCGAGCTCAAACCGACTCTTCCAAACTAGATTTCAAAAAAATCGAATACAAAGAGGATAAAGGAGCATGAAGGAAGAAAGTGGATCTGTTACTTTCATACGTGTTCCCGTCCTAAGGCTCCTTTTACTGAGGAGGAAACACCAACCAGGTCATTTAGACCTACCATCCAAGTTTACCATACTGCACACTCAGCTCTGTTCTCAAAGCATGCATAAGTTGACTTTTTTCAAATAACTTTTGTCTCCTCTCCTCCAGAAATTCCAATACCTTTTCCCTTCTCCTATTCTCCAATGTAACCTAAGATCCACAGCAAAGCTGCTTACTATCGCCGGATAATAGCTAAACCTTTTGATGTTGCTTACTGGAAATTCTGGATAAATATCTTATAAGACCCGAGTTCAAAACACGCTTTTCTTGATTTGCTCCTTGCAATACGCATTCAATTCGGCTTCCGTGAATTCTTTTCATATGGGTTGATTGCTTGGCTACCTCGCAGATCATTGGGCATAAACTACTGCATGGTTTCCTTCCCACTCCCCTAATACCCAGGAATAAGGTAGACAATTTTCTGAAGCTTAGTATGTTTCAACTTGTAAATATCTTTAGAAATTCTAAATGCAATAAAGAAAAGCTTCTGGAGACTGGAGACATATAATTTAGAATTTAAAATACTTTGTATACGCATACTGCTATAGTGCTCTTGAAATATATGCGTTAATTGTGTGAGGCATGAGAGAATAGTTTGCCAAGTTTCTAACTAGTAGCAAAATGATATGTAAATTAGGAAACTTACAGCTGGCGACTTCCATAGTGCAGATTTGTCTATCCAAGGGAAATTTCGAGAGATCCATCATGCAAGAAAATGTTACTTTCAACCTGTAAATTCCAGAGTTTTAGTAATGTAATCATAATTTAGTTTGCTACACATCAAATCATTTAGTTCCCTGCCCTGAAGGAGCGTTGGTACTTAAATAATGCCATTTGAAAGGCACGTTCAGACTCTTATGTAACTTCTGCGTGCTACCTGTACCGTGCTGAAAGCTTACTGGAGTGATATTATTTGTGGTAAGTGATAAGTTGTCAACTTGTATTAGAATGATATGGTTTCAGTCATCCGACAGGTTAATACTACCTTCGGTAGTGAGATAAATGAGGATGAAATGAGAAAAGACACGTTTCCTCTTGTCTAATCTACTTGTGCCGGAGACTTAATTGGAGTAATAATATCAGCAATGCAATTAGTAAATGGCAAATAATTACCTGAGCATATAAAGGATCTCTCCATCAGGGTTGATTCTGACTAAAACTGCTCTCCGTCAGTGACGTAGGTTGAGTATTCGAAAGAAATAAGAAATACAACATAGAATATAATACATTAGTCAAAATATGAAGCCCCCGAGACATAAATCCAGTCAATAAGTAGAAACTTTCTTGTATGTGGGTGAAAGTTTTATATAATTAATGAAGGATAATTTGCATGTATATATATAAAGTTTCTCTTTTTCCCCGTCAAAACACAATATAAAACTTTCCGAATGTTTCCACTGACACAGAGAAAGGTCTTATACATATAATATGTCTGAATAGACTTGGATGGATGACACTAACCATTGGGCACAGTAACAAATTGAAAATCCGCATCTTTTGCATTAGGGAAATATACTTCAGGCTTCCAAATGGCTTTAACCAAGTTAGGATCATTCAAGTCCAAGGAGTTGCGAAGATCTTGATGCTTGAGTCTCTCGTCCACCCACTTTTGCCGTAAATATAGATCAACCTTGTAGTCCTAAAGCGATGAGAAAGACAACACAGCTTCTAAGTACGTGTTTAGTTGACTAGTAAGTAAGAGCAGTTAAGGAACTCGGGGCAGGTCTTTAATAAGCTGACTGGGTAGAACAGAAAATGGAACCATGCGCTACATACTAATTGAGGTTGACTAACCAAAACTGGAATTATGAGGAGCCGGACGGGAGAGTGAAAGAAAAAGTAGCGAAAGCCATAATTTATTATTAGTCTTGAGAGCAAGTTTTCTAACTACTCTCTATTATTGCAAGTAAGTAGAAATATATTAAGCACCTACCATTGTTAATGGATTCGGAGATCCGAAACTTCGAACAAAGAGCTCACAGTACACTCTAGTTGGGATCGTATTGTCTGGAAATAATTTAATGAAACCCAACCTCAGAATTTATAGGGGATTTTACAAGACCTTTTCAATTCAACCCAGAGCGATGCGGATCTAATTGTAACTGAACTCATTATAATAATTAGAGATCGAATGTGATAATGGTCTTTTGTTGTTTCTGTTTGAGTAAATTTTAGATGAACATCCCAGAATCAGACTTTTCTCCTCTCCGCTAGGAACGCATGACAAGGCTATATTTCAAATTAGCATCTTTCTGTCACAGACCTATTACTTTAATACATAGAAACTTACTCAGATGGTTTGTCGGTGTGGCTCGTCTGTCATATCCATTTTTGAGCATCTCGTCGAGAATCGTTAAATCCTGAATTGTAGCTGCATGCCTGTGAATATCCAAAACTTCGATTAAGATTACGTTATGAATGGCTTTGTTATCTCGTTTCCTTTTATCCCTCGGAAGACAAAAGAGATACTCTTTCAAATTTTCCACGCTGGTGTCTTTAGTACTTTCTGATGTCTGCAGGGATTAATTCATGAAAGAAATGCTTGTTCCACATAGTTGGAAGAATAGTGGCAGAGTTTACAGACACAAGACAATGAATAAATGTTTTTTAACTACATATAATAATTGATATTTACTTTACTGAGTTGGAAAATTCGTGGTGCACAGAGTCTAGTGAATTCAGAGATTCACATGAGTTCTTCAAGTGAAAAAAGACTAAAGATTAATCATAGAATAGATCCTTTTGAAGCGTGAAACTATTCACTCATTGTCTTATTCAAGTTTTAGTTAAATAGTGGAATAGCCAACAACGACGAATTTATAGAACTCACAAAGTTTTCTTGTTAAAAGTTCTACTAACATAGTCCCATGTCATTCAACATTCGCACTTTCCAGCAATTCTAACTTTACCTTGTTTAGTTTACACTCTTTCGCAGTTACGACAGATATATTGAAGAGAACATTTCGGTATTTATTCATCGAAAACCAAGAATTTAATTTACTAGCGATGGGAGGGAGAAAACAGTTTGAAAAATAGCAGTCGAGAATGAAAACACATGTTCTCATTCATATGCATTGCTATACTAAGTATATTTTCCACCACTAGATAACTAACTTCCTAGACTTATATCTGTTCAATGTGTGTAGAAAAAGACAAAAATTCTGGGAATCAACAACTAGGGAAATCATTCACTCTTATGTTCAGTGAAAGTTGTGAGCACTATTCCCAAACACAATTCGCTCCCGAGTAGTAAGTAGATAAACATGTCCTGCATTGCATACCACCAGCATTTCTATGTCACGTACCAAGAGTCATACCCCATATGTGATCCTTGTAAATATTTTACTTTAAACTAATACCAATACCTTCCTCTTGCAAATGCAGACAAACAGGTAGCCGTCTTTATTACCGACCTTCAAATTGGCAACTCTCTTTATGATGACAGAAAAACTATGTACTAGAGTCAACCCGCATATAAATCATTGAAATTTATAGGACATCTGTACATAATTCAGACTCACGTCCTACATACTATGTGCATCTACGATATTTCACATTTGGGATTATGTATTGGCGTATCTTTTTCCTATCTCTCTCGGATTATCATCTTCTCCTCATTTTGTCATAATATCGATCAAACTTTGAGATTCTCTAGATCAAACTTTAGCTCACCACTTTTTCTGTTTCCTTGCACATGACATGACACCTGCCATGTTCTACTAAATAAGTTAAGTGGTTTCATTTAGGAAACAAGCATCTGGACGTACTGCCTTACCTTTCGAAAATGTAATGAGCACAATGTGGTTTGTTTCATCTGACTGCCCTGCTCAGTATACCACATCATCATAATCACGGCGGTACATACTTAAGAATTCATTTTATCTACCGAGAATTTTCGAGCTAGCCCACAGAAATATTCAGTGCCCATGTATATTCAACATTTCATCACAACTTTAACTACGAGTTACGACTTTACGAGTTCATCAAACCTTTACATTATATAAAACATAAACTGCACGAGACAAGCTAACAATGAGTAACCAAACACACAATTTTCATGATTTTCTACTCTAAAGCGTTAAGCCTATTATGCTCTAGTCCTTCAAAGTCCTATGTGTATTTAGTTTCTCCTATTTAGATTCCAGGATGTCATTTGTTATTATAAAGGTAAGTATGTATATAATTTACGTAGGCTCGGTTTTCTATTTCCTTTCATGTATTAATGCAGTGTTCCTAAGAGCAGTCCTATCTTTACACTTAAATCTTCATTCACCACTACCTGATAGGTGCATAAATATATAATAGCACCCGTAAAGCAGAGGATGAAGTATTAACTAGATCCCTGTTTATGCTTTGGAAATTTATGCTCTATTTCATAAATTACAGGTGGATTTCATTTTATTGTTTTTACAAACGAACCGCACACACTGTGCCGAACATTTGTTGTACGTCACCTTTAACGAGAATCTACTGGAGCTACACTACACCACTATTTCTTATTTATGAGCAAACTTGCAGCTCAAACACACACCCTATAGAAATTAGAGCCAGGATGTAGACGAACCATTTCATTAAATAACCATAAACAGCAGCTACATAATGATAATTAATTTTCGCTGCATCCATCTTTTCTTACTTAGTAATGGAAGTACTTTGTGTGTTTCTAGAGCTAGTGAACTTTTGAAACTTTAGCGTGAGGAAAGTCAAAAAGTTCGAGCATAATATTTGCCATAACTCAGTATTTATTATGGCTGTGACAAAACTCAGCACTAAAACGTTCACATCCTCGGTATACATAATAATGAGGACACGTCTCAATCGAGAGATCTGCATTTTCCTGACATTTGCCATTTGTGGATGTTAAGTATTTATGGGATTTACTAACCTGTACGATAGAATTGTAGATACATAACGAGTAAATACCTGCTTAAGCGCATTATTCTTTTCTAATGGAGGATTTGTACAAGTTTGTAAATCAGAGTATTTCTACTGCGTACTTTTAGCTTCGCGATTGAAGCATATACTCCGTAGTGAAGTGCAAAAAAAACTTTTGATGTGAAAGAGACAGTGGATTACTCATTTCTATCTAACTCACGAGTTGCTAAACGTCCCTCCCGATATTCAGTTAAAGCTCTAAGCTTTCCTGTCACTTGCAGACATTTTCTAGGGATGGGTGGGAGTCTCAACAATTATGAGTAATGGTTTCGGCACTTGGATGTACATTATATAATGTCTACTCCTTCATTTCTATCTGTTTCGGATTTTTCGCTTCAAGGGCTTTTCTCTGACTGTGGGAATTGTCAAGATGCTCTGAATAAATCCAACTTTATACCCAATGCATACAGCGCTCGCACTACTTCATTCTTTATTACGTCCATTTTGCATTATACATAGTAAACCCCTAAACTAAACAGAACACGTACAAATTATTAACTGCAGAGGAACGCTAATGTTATCAAGCTATATATCAATTTGGGAGATTCCTATCCAAAAGATGACTCCACCACTTAAAAACTGACATTTGTTGGCACATACCATTATATGGTTCTTTCCCCATAATATATCTTCTTGGTGCGTAAAAAGAAACTTTTTAGAGGAACATCCAAAACATACCTCTATACATTAAATTCTTGGACAGTTTCTATACTTTACCTGTGTACCTGTGCTATGTACGTCATTTACTCTACTTGAATTCACTACAAATAAACCATGATACATACCTACCTGCCAACTCTACAGTATGAATGAGAAAGTTTTCCGTACTTGCCAAATGGATGAAAATTTCTAATATTTAAAGAAGCAATTAGCTTTCATTCCTTAGAGTATTTCGCAATCTGTGTCCGCTTCCATATCCCGCAATGGAAAGTACCACAGTATTTTGTTGGCTTCAACAGTAATTAAATATGAATAATACAAAAATATACCTATTACATTTATAGTGTGAAATAGGAAACTTACGTTGTGCATTGATAATCCATCCAGGAAATGAAAATGACTGCGAATGAGAACTTGACGAAAGACTGGAGACTGTAGAGCTTGAAATGCTGTATTCTCTCCATTTTAGTTGTTTAGCTACTTGAAATATGCAACAGGGAGAGGGTCGACGTTTAGAATCAGAGTCATTCGACTTAAGACGTGGGAAGCCAATTAGACCCAATTCAAATGAGTGTATAATGGGGTGGAAAGAGTTGAAGTACACTTCTGACTTTAGCTAATGTTGCCTTTTGAAAAACAGCAAAGAGTTGTAAAATTGTTATTCTGATTGCATCTTGCATGGAAGTATAGGGCTGGGAGTGGAGCTGGTAGTCAGAGAGTCAGTGTGAACAATAATAAATAAGCTACGGAGGAGAATTCTTCTCATGTAAATATTTCCCATGTAAATGCAAATGTGTGCGTTGTGTACACAGAGTTGTGTAAACTAGCGTAAAGTTGTTAGGCGTGTTTATCTGTTGTGCTATAGTCCTGTGGATTTTGAGTCAGTGCAGAGAAATATTATCAAGTAGTCGAAAACGGCTGTGTATCACTCACAATCCTCCTTCCAGTCCACATGAAAGGGCCGTATGATCCCTTTTTGTTTGTTTAGTCAAGATAAAACTACATATTACGTGGAATGGAATCCTCCTCGCCTCCTCTTTAGAGTCTGAAGTTCAGAGTGTAGAATTTACGAGAGCAACAAGCTAATGTGACCACAGAGTCAATGCAGTGGTAAGGCAGTCAGAGATGAACTCAAGTTTCCCCAAACCCGTCCTTGTCAAGTGGTATTAGGGAAAACTATTATTTCCCGTGCTAAGCATTTCTACAGATAATTGGAGATCTAGTTACTTTTTTGCTGATAATAATAAACGAAATGAGAGTGCCAACCACGTCAGTGGATGGATTCAAAGGAGAAAGTAGACGTGCTGAATTGTATTGCTATTAGGGTCGAATTGGTGGAGAGTAAAGAGTGCAGAACTCGCTTCTTTCGCCACAGAACGGAACTGAGCTGCTGAAACGGAATGTCAGAACAGCCCGAGAAAATTGAAAACTGAAATACGCTTTCTCTTTGGGATGCCCTGTCCTGTCTATCTATGTTATTGCATAGATATATTTATTATGTATTTGGAATGGGTCTGTTGTTCAGTGCGTTGGAGTTGGAGGGACTGGAATACGCTTGATCAAGACACACGATGTTGGTATGCTGATGCTGATGAGTGAATGTTGAATGACGGAGCGAAAGTAAAGTCAGGGATCTGAATGCATCGTATGGAGGAGTATCGTTTCCTCTGTCTCGTATCAACTTCACTTGGTTAACTTAAGTTACCTAAGGAAAGCACACGAAGCCGAGTCAAGCCAAGAGTCAACATCAAACCAACCAACTCAAGTGTTTAGTTTGAGTTTTCAGCTTTGCTTGTGCACAGGCAGAAGGAGTCTAGGGCAATGCAAGGCTTTTACTTTTACAGATACTCCAATCCAATCCTACACTAGTCAAGTGGAAGAGTGAAAGTATTTTGTAGAAGCGCCAGCGCCGATCTTGCTTCCATCCGAAGCTTTCACCATCCACACTGACTTCCTTTCCTTCGTCCACGTACTTTCTCTCCTCGCTTTCACTCTAAATGCATTACTATACTCGACTTTCACTACTTTTATTTTGGCCCTTTCCTAAGAGCTTTTCCTCTGGGAAACTTATTTTCCGTTGAGGTAGGTACTTGATTTGGCTGCTTTCACTACACTTTTTACCTTGTATGACCCTCCTAGCTATAAGTGTACATCTACTCTGACTCCTGGTGAAAGTATTTCCATCAGTGTAGACGACTCTAGATAGGTATGTAATATGTATGTTTGTAGGCAGTACTTTATGCCTCTGGCTGTGTCTGTTATTACCAGATAAGACTTTCTCCACACAGAGCACAACGACTGGATTGTGTCGTTCTGTGCGTTATGTCTTTGGCCATGTCCACAGACGACATCACGCTAATAATACATGTCGCAAGCCAGAGTCAAACAACTACATACTCTCGTAGATTCTCATTTTTGTCCGTCCACAAGAAAACAATGTGACTGACTGAATAAAAGAACGGGAAGAGCTCTAACATACGTAACTAGAACATAGAACCGTCCAGGGCAAATTTAAAAAATGACAGTAATTGCCAAATTTCTTTACTTTCCGCATCAGTTCCTCTTCCACCCCAACCGAACACACACTCTCTATAGTATCAACATCGTACGTAAATATACACTCCCATTTCTATTCTGCTCACTGACTCGAGAATTTATTTAGCATTAAGAAAATGGTTTTTATCCCGTAGCAGAAGACTGTTAATTTGCTATCACGCTGCTTTTCCTCCAATTGCCATAAACGTAGTAGTTTATTCGATTTATTAAATTATTACTTATGCGCTAACTATTCTGCATCCTGTTTTCCCCTACATAAGTACTTGTTTTATGTTAGTGTCCTTGTAAATCTACATACATAATGTATACATCCTGACTACACCCATACTTACATGTACTTACTACCGGTACATTCCATTGCATTGCACCACAAGGAAAGACCATAAAAAATCTTTAATGCAATGTATGAAAGGAGAAAGTTGTTTCTTTCTTCTGTGTCCGCCGATTTCTGTTTAAAGCCTAACTTTCCCCTCTATGACAATAAGAAACTTTTTTCTCTGCTCCAACACGTAGGGAAATGACAATGGGAAAAATGCTGTGATCTCTTATTACTTGTAACTGTAAGGCTACCGGGAATCTTCCTCACACTAGTCTTAGGTACTCAAAGCACCGGTTTAGTAATTGCATTTCGCACAGATGATACAATTTTACTGAAAAATGGGCTCTTGTGACATTTTGGCCATGTGTGTGAAGTTCTTAGTATCTGTAGAATGCAATTACCATCTAGCTAAATGAATTGTGTGCTCTACAGTTTTGTTGGTAGTTGCCACGGGATGGTACGTACTATGAGATTTTATCTCCGAATTCGGATGCCACTGACTAACCCTCTATAAACTGTATATCCGCCGTGTGAAGACACAAAGAACCAAAAAGTACAATAGGCACAGAGCCAATGTAGTACAAGTTTGAAGGCAGTGTACCTATAGGGGCTTGGATGGCGTACTTCAATTCGAGTTGACGTTAAGAGCCATAAGCCAACGCGGCTTGAGTTCAATGTAGTGTAATGTGGAGAGGAACCACAGAGTTGGAGTCATTCAATTGTTCCCAATGACAGAGTCGACTTTCAAAGGAATTTTCACGAATTAGCAACCTGAAATAGGAGGATCGAACCAGAAGATTTATAAAGCTTAATCTGATATTGATACCTCAACATCAAGAAGTAGAAAAACTTTAATCTATACCCAAGGTGCCCTTCTGAGTCTAGCCGGAGATAAATCTCTGTCACCTATGTCACCAACATAAAAGGAAGACTCTTCCACTCGTTAGAATGCAAAAAGAAAATTTAACACCACTTCTGAAAGTCGACAGAAGATGTTGTCAAAGGCTATTTACTATTAATACAGGTTGGATTTCTGTTGTCGTTAGCCCAAGAATTGGATTCCTTGGCAAACCGATAAATTAAAAGTGTCACTAAGGACAGTAAACGTATGTCTCTCCACAAACGACCACCTAAAGGATAACCTAGCCCATATTGCAACTGCAGTTATTGGAACCAGTCCCAGTTCTCAAGATGCATACCTTTAACAAAGTAATATCAAGCAGAGACCCATATTTCCTAGTTCAACCAGCTAGCTTACCTCCCGTTGACTTGTCACAACCAAATGCAACCATGCACATCCCTAATTCTTAATATTTAATAAATCTGGACATTTAATTGCGTCACTGAATTATGCACCAAGCCTCCCGTCGATTCTTGCTTTGCCTTCTTATTAATTAACATTTCTCTCTGCCAAAACTCCTTGCCAAAATAATACCGCAATTCCTTAATTCTATGACAAAATTCCTAGCAAATACTTCAATACTTTGCCCTGAATTTAGTCCTTGTGCAATAGAATCGTGTCAATATTTGTCCTTAAGACTCTATTTAGTATTTGTCAATATTTGCTTCGCTATTGACTTAGGTGCAATCAGGTGATGCATTAGCCACTCATATGGCATTTGCACTTTATTGATTCAATATACATTGCAGTTCGCATAAAATAACAAGAATTTACTTTCTTCTCATTCTCAAGATGACATTTATTTTATATCTTTATCGTTTTTTAGTCAAAAGCTATGTACCTACTAGAAAACTGACCCGTCCTAACGGACGGGCGTTATAACAGGGTTTAGCAATAACAAAAATTTAAAAAATTTCAAAAAATTAAAAAAATTAATTTAAAAAAATTTAAATTTTCAAAAGTGGTGTCTAGGTGGG
>JABASH010000363.1:0-42883 GCA_019776445.1 Tomocerus maximus
ATACCCGTTTTGTAATCTAATGACAAGCAACATGTATTTAGATACCAACAACAAAAAGAAAAGTTAAGAATACTCCTCCATTCCATTCCTTACGTTACTTACATTATCTTATTACTTTGGTAATAATAGTAAGAACTTGCATTCCTGTGTGTAGTAAGTATGCACCTTAACATATAAAGTAGCTAATGGTACACATGTATATATAAGTACACAATTTACCACTGTTCGCGTTTTGTGAAATGAATCAAACCTTTCGCCTTCTCCAACGATATAGTAGATTACTTGCTTGTGTCAGAGTTGAACTTGTTGGCATACAGTAGGTTATTTAGGTCTTGGGATCTTGTAGTAATGTACGTTGCGTTGCATGTTCGGTTGGATTGAATTGGTTGCCTTTGATATCAATCACGTAGAGAGCATCAAAAACTAAAGTAAAGGTACGAAATATTGGGAAAGGGTATTCTAATGCATTGGCCATTCGTCAGGCATTGGCATCTGGTCACCCTTCCTCCGTTTTTACAGTTGGTTGTTGACGAGTAAAGTCTGGTCTACGTTCGGCTTTGTGACCGAAATCACTCAGTCATCATCCTTTTTCTCTGGCTTCAGGTCCACCATGGCATGCAATTGTTCAGGGCTGTATCTGTTCAAACAAACGAAACTTTACTCATCGGTTCATATTTATGCAAAACTCAATATCAAGACATACAGTAGTTGGATAAAACGAGTATGTATATTTATATAATTTTGCAAGCTTCTTGAAGATTGTAGTGTCTAGTATTATCTTGTAATACAAAAAACATTTTATTGTTGAGGTCATGAAACAGAAATAAAGAAAGTCCAACATACTACAGTCAGTAAGCGTATCTATCTACTGAACATGTTCCAATATGCCCACTCTGAATATTGCAAATCAGCGAATTACATGTTGCTGTACAGTGTAAAAAGATATAAAAAGTGTAACCTAAAACAATCAGCCAACAAAACAGTGTAACAATAAATAGGTAATGCTACTTTATGCTAGCATTCATGCACAGCACAACAAACTAACAAGCAAACTTATGCATATGTGCTGTGCATTTCAATTGAGAAATAGTTAATAAAAGTCCACTAACCCCAATAAGCTCTGCAAATCGCACACAAAGCGATACACGTATCGCTTGCCAGCTGTTTTGTGAATGATGTTCTTATCGTAGTAGTAGCGAAGTCCCCGGCTAAGTTTTTCGTAATTCATCTTAGGCTTATTTTTCCTGATTCCCCATCTTCGAGCTACTTCATCTGGGTCAGTCAACTTGAATTCCCAGCCATCGCCTGTCCACGAGATAAAACCTTGACATGATTTGTCTGTCAGGAGCTCCAGCAAAAATTGCCACAGTTGGATAGGACCTGATCCTGTGAAACAAGGTCCACCTGCTCCGCCAGGCCCTGTTGTAATTAATTAAAGATTCCATTACAAAACGCCCCAGTTATTTTTTCAGTCAGAATGTGTCAAAGATGGTGGACGAGAATATGAAACTCATTATAGGAAAATGCAAAAGTTTTCGATTTTCTTACCTGTGTATCCACCTAGCATGGAGGTTGGGATGACTGGTTTGATTTCACCATTAGACACATGAGAATGATGACCATTATGGTGATGGGAATGGTGATGTATTTGGTTGTGCTGGTTTTGATCCCGGTGACTATGGTGAGTTGTCAGGTATGCAGGGTGTGCGTGTAGGTGTGGATTTCCAATGGGCATTTCGTTGGGGGTATTTCCACCACTTCCACCACCGTTGGTTGAGTTAACTGCTGATCCAGCCGGGGACCAGTGGTCGGGAGTTTGAATTCCACTTCCTGGAACTGTTTGGAACGGTGGGGAGTCGTAATGACCATGATGACTATGGGGGCTGCTTCCATATGTTTCGGGATATGATTCTGGTCCCAGGTATCGATCTATTCAAAAAGAAAATCACAAAATTAGACATTTTCTTCAATAGTTGCTCAAGTGCGCAGTAATAACAGTTGCATTTTCAAACATGCAGTACCAAATAAGACCTTTGTCTCAAACAATGAAAACAAAGAACAATTTTACATGCACCAATGCAAAGTATTGCTATTTAATTAAACTATGATTCATTGTTAGCTTGGTTGGCCCTGAGTGCTAATCAAAACTTCAAAATTCCGTAGCTACTTAGGCATAGAATAAGCAGTGCATAGTAAGTACATATTCACATCAGTACGCTCGCTCACATTACATCACAGCATTTAGGTCTCTACTTTTCATTTTGAATAGGAAAATAATATATTTTGAATGCGTCAGGTCACACCACGCCCAACCCGTTATTATATGTATGTCTCATAGAATGGAATTAACAGCTTACATTTACAATTAGTTTTAACTCAGGTTAACACAAGTATTTAGTCTTTTACAAGACAATTACACGAGTGCTTAGTCGATTCACTAAAGTGCATAATATGCCAGTTCCGCACACTAGTTTTTGCGTTAAAAAGCCTAACTTTCCAATTCGTAGCTCGCCAGGCATACACTTTTAATATTAACTCGCATAAGACACTCGATACTGAGCCAAGTCAAGTTGCATAGCGTCTTATCCTTATCTACTTGCAATTTTCCACTCTTTTTCAGTTCACTTGCATAAGACATATGTATACGCAAGGTACATAACCTAACCTATTAGTACCTGTTGTGTAGTGAACTAATAGTTTAAATGCCTTATTAATTTGTGCACAGATTTGATAGTTACAGAACTAGATAGCAGTGGCTAAGTAGTAGCAACTAGCAAAACTATTATTATTAGTACTTCACAAATTAAAGCTGTATATACTGACACGCTGCTACTATGTGTGTACAATTAGGTAGTCCTTATCTTTATATCGTGTAGATAATTTTATATCTCCCTTATGCTCTGCGCCCTGCGTATAACGACTAATAACAATTACTCAAGTCATGTCAAGTCTTTCACATCACAACAGAACAAATGAAAGCGTAAGAGTCTTAAGACTATGCAGTCGAAAATTAAATTGAAATACCAAAAATTCACACTCAGACTCGCAATTATGGCTCATTACATGCATAATGAACTCACAAATGCCTAACTTACGATCTACGTTTAATTCAACTTCCCTGTTATTGGAACTAGACATGCACATGCAAATTGCGAATTTCTAATGCTAAAACATGATCTTAACTTGTACTTAAGACACCTATTTACTTTTAATACCACCTAATAACGTTTTGCACTACATGAACTTTTAGGCAGAGTAAACACTCTTAAGATAAACAGATATCGTGCTCATGCATTATTCTATTGGTACCTTGTAGCAATAACAATTGCAAAAATTGTTTGTGATTCACTATTTGAGACATTTCTGCTATCTATTAGTATTAGATAATAAATTAGTTTTTTAGACTAATTATTTTCTTCAGGTTTTCAAAACGTTATTTATGAATTTTCTTGTGCAAAATTCTTTTTACTAATTTTCTCTGCCTAATAGGGAGCACTTTTGTGATAATCGCCACCATTAAATGGGTATAGTGAATAATTGGCATAAATAAAGCAATAAGTAAACTACTATATAATAGGATAATCATTGAAAAGACTTACTTCTACTATTAAAGGTTTTATTAATAAATGCCGCTTGCTGCTGGAACGTCTTATCGGCAATGGAATAAAATTCTGGGGAATTTTCTACGTAGGCTGGATGTGTCCCTGGATCGGGTAAGGAATGGTAGTCTGTATCAGCATCGTACCCTTGTGGTACATATCCGTTTTCATCTCCATTACTTCCAGTTCCACTGGCTCCGGATCCACTGGATGGTCCGGGAGCAGTTCCTACACCATTTGATGTCGAACCACTTCCATTTGTCAATTCACTTAGTTGCTGTACGGATTCGGCGATGTGATGGTTGTAACCTACAGGTTTCACCAAATAGTCCAACTCTATATAACAATTCAAATATCATGATTGATTTCTCTATTTCATCCAATCATTAGTTCATCTTTAACTTTACTAATGACAAGATTATACCAAACGCAATTTGCGACAGACCGAACAAGCAAGAACTTTCGTTCTTATAGCATATGAATTATGACTAGCCGAATAGCACACGATTTTCTGTAATTCTGCTTTCTTGGAAAATGAAGGGCTAATTATACCCATTTCTATCTGGAAAGACCGATCGCTGGACAAATAACGTTTTCCTATTTAGTAAATCATCCATAATAAATTACGCAGTGATTCCAAGAAAGTTCAAACTATGTCGATATCTAGACATAAGATAAGTTAGACATATTTCCAAATATACGAAAGTAAACTGTCTCAAATCACATCGCGTGGGTGGATCGCTGTAACATTTCCTTTGGTATACTTATACAATAATAGAAAAATGTTTGTTCCTTGAAACAAGTCCGATTAATCCGAAAATGTGCCACCGGGAGAATAGAACTAGCTAATGTTTACGTATGAGTAGGGCTGAAACGAAACTAATGACAATACATCCTCTTCCTCCTACTTGGAAGACAATTAAAGCAGTCAATGAGCATTGAGCATCCTTTCTGTGTATCAAAGAGTGTGGGCTGATAGAAAAAGAGCAAGTCCCATTATTTTTGACAAATTGATCATTATAAAATAAATCAGTTGAAAGTTAGCCCAAAAGATACTTTCAGTTACATGATATTCTGTCAAGTTATTATCCACTACTAGCATAGACGATTTCCTACACGTGCCACAGAAATCTAGTAAACTAGAGGCAATTTGACCTGAAAACGAGATTATTTTCACCCGAGTCTAGAGAATTTGTCATATTTATCACTGATTACACGTGTATGATTTTCCGGTGCTTAATTACATTACATGAGACCTTCCTGTTGAGTTAAGATACCTAAGTTTTCTTCAAATGTGCCATATTCTCTATTATTCAGTTGAGATAACAGTATTCAATTTGAAATCATTTATAAATGATGGATACTACAAATCCCACGTCACTTCGAGTCATTGAGCTTAATGAAAAATGTCGAGTTATATGGCAGTACCTTGCAATGCAGTGAATACTTTATACACAGGCATAGTAAGCAAATTCATGCATATGCATTAATAATTAAATCGAGATAGCACTAGTCATCTAACTACAAGTTCGTTCATACTTGAACGTAAATGAACGGAAAGAAAAGGCATATAAATAGAATATATTATCTGTATTGCATCCCCACGTCATTTATCAAAGGAATAGTTCCACCTGAGGTACTATGTAAGTAACGCTACACATGGACTGAATGTAAAGTGCTGGTTTGACTAAACGATGATGATGATGATGACACTGCATATAGCAGGAGATTCTTATATGGAGTGCAAAATTGTTTTAAAATAGAGAACAATGATAGTTTAATATGAAATAATATGGAGTGTATTCTGAAATGGAGACAAGTACATACTAAACATGAAATAATAGTTATTTTACATAACACACACGAGAGGCCTAACATTAACTGAAGCATTGAGGAATAATGTGCTGATCTGACATTAAATTCTGTTCTGTATGGTTGTAATAAGTTAGGAGCAGTATACGAAACTATAAATACAATTGCGACTACATTTGAAACACACATCCACCCACGTTAACTACCTATTCAGTTATCCTCATTACCATCTCACTTTGACTTAAGTCAAGCCAGTCAAGTCAAAGTCTATAGAGAATAGTGAGTGACTGGATGTCATGTTGGAAAACGCCTCTTCTTTTCCAAACACTACATAAATGAATAGTCGAGACCAGCCTACAGAACAACCTACTTTCGTTTCATAAAGTTGCATAAAGATCTTTTCAACTCTTTCAAAGTCTATCTATGTAAATTGTAAATAATGTATGTATGTAATGTGCATTTTAGTAATACTTATCCTCGTCCATAACGTCTATGAATGGTTAGAGTTAAATCATTTATTTTACATACTTTTCATTCATATACATCCCTAAACAGTAAATATAATAACAGGTAACTCTATTTAGTCCTCCTGCCTCCACAACCAACGCCATGCATACAAAGCTCATTTTTTTAAATGATGTAATGGAGAAATAATGGCCCAACAACGAATAGAAACTTTGCTTTGGCTAAATTACTTTTTAGTGTTTTGTTTGGCGAAACGTTCCGAGTCAACATTAGACTACACTTTTAACTCTCCTCTAACACAAATCAAACACAGAGCATATAGTACTTTGTTAGTTTTTAGTCCTACATTGAGTTACCTATTTTATTATCATCGTAACAAAATCTAACTACCTACACCATAAGTTATTAAAAATTCTAATTTAGCTCTTAACTGCTAGCTTTTAACGAGTGAAACAATCGTGGTTTATAAATCATGCATGAATATACACTTTAGATTAAAAATCAAATCAAATGAATCATGAAATCTTTGATAGTTTGTAATTTTCTGGTCTTTCTAAAGTTTCTAAATGCTTTTAACAGTATTTATTGCAAGTACATAATTACTAATAAGGATTGTGCATAGTTTATAAGACATGAGGGAGCAGTGCACGCGTGTCACGATTATCTGTATGTAACATGCATAAAAATATTCGTTTAAATGTATTTGAGGACGTCAGTGTAAAAGTAGTACAATGCAGAAAGAACAGTTGGGAAAATAATGTAATTAGAGTTAAGGGTAACACTATCACGTAGCTTTTATTTTATTGTTAGCATAATAAATCAGAGCAGTTAGATATCTAATCATCACGAGACCCAGAGGTAAACTTGGAACGTTAGTGTGCATGTACTTATGTTTGTTAAACCTGTAAGTGCATTGTATTGTCTTACAAGAAATACAGTTTTTGCCATTTAACATTCAATAGAGAATTGAACTCGAGTGCAAGCATTCCACTGTATTGTGGTGTATTCTAGATATCCATAGTTAAATAGCATAATAATCATAATGTGATACCATGTCATGCCAAATAATAGGAAATTAAGTTGGTTTTGTACATTATGAGAATTTCAGGTCATTCCCTTTTCTCATTAAAAATAAGGAATAGGACAACATTGTCATAACTGGAAGTTTTTCTCACTGTATATCTTAAAGATATTCACCCATTCTACCTTAACAACCTGTATGACTAACTACCAATATCAGAATATCATGAACTTTCCAGATTCCTCCTTCCCTATCGCAGAAATCACAGGAAAAGAGTATTTTTTGATTTCTCAGGAGTTAATAGTGAACATACTTAACTGACTGACATGAAGTTGTTTAATGCACTTAACCATTCTACCTTTATCTAACTAACTAGTGCAGTGCTGTTGTGAATAATCCAAGAAATCCTACTTTGCAATTTAATAACTATAGTCTTATGAATTGAACCTGAAACCTGCAACATAAAATAACATAATATACCGTTCAAGTTTTGTTTGTTTCGATATCTACGTGAACTTTGGAAGCAACTTCCCTTTCCTGTGTCAACTACCTTTTACCTGACCTCATCGAGGTCCTTTAATTGTTTTATCGTACTATCACATTATAAACATCAATTGCAAACAGATAATGTTACGTAGACATGCAAAACAATACATGTAAAATTACTTGAATTCATGCCATCGTTTTATTAGCTTCACTCACTCAAGAAATTAGCAACTTCTCGCCAATGAACCTGGAAAACGTTTTCCAAACAATCTTATCACTGTTTCCTCTACAAAACTATAAAATTAGCTTCATCATCATACCTACCTACTTATTTTAGGCAAAAATCAACTAGTTTGGCTTGTTTTATATCATGGGTAATGACAACTGCTATTTGCATACCATGATATGACCATAAAAACATAACTGCCTAGGAAAATCATAAACTCAATAAAGCATTTCTAACTCTTTGCCAAGAAAATCATTTTTAAACAGCGGATGTATATCTACTGTTATGCCGCACACTACTATACTATATGATGTGTACAGAAATGGTAATTGACAGTACTTTTCCCTTTACTTACCGACACGTCTACAGAATCAAACATTTATAACCATATACGGATAGGAAGTAAACATCCGGCTCTTTTTCACGCCCGCTAAGCAAAATTTGGGCATTTAACTCAAAGTACACAAACTCTCAGTTCTGGTTTCTGAACAGAATCCAATCTGAAACCATAATAAGCTAAACTATGGAGCTTCTATCACCTATTTAAGCAGACAGTTAAAAATACAAAATCAATACATGAGTAATATCTGTGGTGCATAAGGTAATCTGTAAATAACAAATGATTATCATTTCAAATACACCAGAATTATTATTACAATCCTATATTGGAATGTGCAACCTAATAGCGCTCACAGTCTCAGCTTAACTAGCGTAGAAATTTGTTTTCCTTATCTACTCTTAAAATATACATTATTTCACATAAAACATTAGTCATTTTGTGCCTAAACCAACATTAAACGCTCCAACTTCTATCTACATACAGCTTTTAAGTATTGTTAGCTTACCTAACACAGATATTAGTTATTTCGAGCAAGCCAATAAAATAACTTTTTAGTTCCCGTGGCTTTTTTGGCTTGGGTTATAACTTGCAATGCTAATAAATCCTTTTCTAACTATGTAATGGTATAGAACTCAAGTTGTGCGTAATCCTCACGATTCCATACATAGTATGTCTATCTTAGAATACGAAACCACAATGGTCTCCATCTGACCAGATATGGCTACCAACTAACAATTCACGTTCCAATCAACAGTTTTCTTTTAATTACTAAGTCTGACTATTGTCATTCTAACTTGTCTTGTCAGTGTCGATTTTCAATGGACATTGTTAGATTATCTCAATGTCATTTCAACAAGATATCATGCTGCCAATAAGAAAACAACTATTTATCTATGCTCTAAAGACAACCTACTCAGACACTGACAGAGAAACGACAACCGCCTTTGCTTTTATCGCTCCCTTTTCTGTCAAACTCAATAATCTATTCAATGCACTCGGATTTTGTTTCTTTCCGTCATTTCCACTTTTCCCACATATTCTTAAGATGCATGCTCATAATGAAATCTTGAAAACATATTGCATTACCAAACTAACCTAATCGAGATATACATTCTATGTCCTTCCATCACAAAACATAAAAGAAAACAACAATAAATAGCTAGGCACTTTACATTCGGCAAGTGTTCAGTCTTCGCACTACAAAGTATAGCTACACAAATATTAGGACAACGCATACTGCATTCTCTACTTTGATTATATTTAATATAGCTATACTTGTAACAATATCCTTATAATAATGAAATACGAGTGTCATACATACATACTATGAACATCTTTTATGTGTAAGTATACCCCAATAGGTTTCAGAAAGAAAGCTTTTGAGTTTTGACCCAACAAACCCAAGCTCACGGTGGTTTCGCGTTTCCTCCTTTGATAAAAAGAATTTCCGGTCCCCTATCTCTTAAGACCCAATTGATTTACTAGTAGTGAGTAGTAGTAATAATATTCCTATCTATTCGCCCTTGTTATTCAACCTAAAGCATAACTAACTTAAACCATGCTGCTTTGATGTCTTTTATAAGTTTTCAATCTCATTCCTATACATAATAACCGACTACTTACTCCGATTCACATACACAAACACTATGCATAGCGGTAAAAAGCTTCCTTCATACATTTATTTCAGTTGCTTCTATCTAACTAAACTACACAAGCACGAGTATTTCATCTTCGAGCACTGTTGAGAAACGCACCATAGTGACTCACTGACACTGCAACTTCTACAGAGATTCTTTGACATGGAAATTCTCAGAGCATCTTCAAAATTGGAGAACCAAAGCAAATCAAATTTAGGTTACGTCGTTTCTAAAAGGTCACAATATCATAATGTCATAGAATACACAAAATAAATCTACGTTACAAATGTCATAATAAAGATAAAACAAACGAATAGCAATTGATGCGTCTTTGAGCGAAGATCAAAACATAGTAACACAGTTCACTTGCAGAATATTTGTCAATTCTACAAACTCGTGCTCAATTAATGTAGCATATATAATTGACAGCAGAAAACCATTTCTCAATTTCTCAAAGTGACATTTTGTCTTGAGAAATTCTCCTTAAAAAATGAGTGCACTCTTTTTGTACATTTGATGTGTGTACTCATGATTTTTTGTTTGTCTAATTCACATAATGACATAATGATTACAGAAAATTAATGGAGGAACCTCAATTAAGATGAATTCTCTAGCAAATGTAATTTTCTTATGTAATAAATGGAAAACTACACAAATCTTTTGTCGATCATACAAACATACTAACCCTAGCTAATGTTAAACAAATTGGGTTAGGGCTCTATTGAAAATTTCTCCATCAATTATATTTCACTCAATCCCAGAAGGAAACAATAGAGCTATAGGATATTTGCAGTACGAGATGATGCCCCATTAGTGGTACAAGCCCTATTAACATTATTTACTGTGACAAATCAATGTATAGTTGCTAGCGGGATTTGAATTGTTACTTTGTACAGAAGACTAGTACAGGACAGGTATAGAGTTCAAGTTTACCTAGTAAAACATATCCACAATCCCTGATTTCGGTTGGATCCTCAATCAAAAACGGATATCCGGTGACACGACACCACATGTTACATACCACCTTCTCATACATTGCCCATCATTCAGACAGACAGAAGAGCACTCATGCAGAAGCTCACTTCCCCACAAAGTCCAAACTCTGCATATCCCACACGGAAACACCGGCTGTAGTCTTGAGTCCCTCCATTCCATAACTATGGCCTGACAGGGCAGGAGAGCAAGTGAACAATATAAATTACGACCACGGAGTGCATGAGCAACCCTCTCATTTCAATTTCAATTCTCTCGAAATAACTTATTAACAAATAATAAGTGTCCCTAGTAAAATAATGTCTGTCTGGCCAAAGCTGAAAAAGTTAACAATAGCAGTCTTCTCCACGCTACTTAAACTGGATAGCTGCAATTGTGTGTAGGAAGATAAAATAGTGTGTAGGTACCCATCGTTAAATATTTAGATACATGTAGATAATATCAATTTTACATACCTCCATAGTTTACCTCCATTGTCATTGGAATTGAATGAATGAATTTGTACAATGCTTGCCAATGTCAATCTAGTAGTAGCTGCGGCTAGTGAAGCTAATAGTATTTCACTTGAGGTAAACTTCTGTTGTGTTGGCCAAGGAAGAACTTAAAGGGCAGCATGAACGAACACAGATTTTTTGATAACCGCCACCATCCTCTATTACTATTACCATCTATGTGTATGTATGTCTCAACAAATGCATAGTGTCTATCACATATGGGAATGAATGACTAAGACACGCAATGTGTATAATAATGTGTAAATATGAAGGAAACTATGCACAGCTACAGCTATAATACATAATAATAGTAGTAACAGGATTATACTCTGAGTATAGTACTTAATACATTGCATAACATTGCAAACAGTTTTTCAGTCTAAGCATCTGTCCTATTACTAATGTATTATTAACAGTAGTGTGTTGGAGCTACCTTAATATTCTGCACTACATTAGAGTACACCTGACGTGAATTTGCCTAGTTTGACTTTGCCTAACCTAAAAAATACTGAATTATCCGTTGCTATCATATCTGTATCACAAAACCAACGAAAATCCTTCAATTACCCGAGACTGTCTCCACTCACACGCTACAATACAGAAGAGAGGAAAACAACCCCCTGAATCATTATACTCGTATTACACATACCATTAAATGTGTACTATGACATCCTACATCCAAAGAGAATAAAATGTAGGTACTGACAATTGCAGAGAGAAAAGTATCAAGAGATATTTGTTAGCCATGCAAGGATTGTCTGTTTTTGTGCAAGGGAGATAAGTACATGTGTACCACTAAGTCTGCAAATGTTAAAATAAATTATGTTCATTGCAATATTTAGGTAGACTGCTATGCGTATCCCTATAATGTAATCTGAGTAGAATGTATAATGTAATCAACACATTATGTATTAAGTCATTGCATAATCTCTTCTGCCATGTTTAGTCTGCTCATCATCATAGTCACTCTACACACAATAAAATACCACGGAAGGCTCAATTCCAGGATGCTACACTAATCTTATCTCTTTGCTATTTCGCCCATAAGTACCTATCTGTATCTTTCATCCTCGATAGTCTCTCGAGAGCACTACGTGTCATTTTCATACCTACCTATGAAAAACAATGTGTGTGTATGCATAGGTAAGTTTTCATGTGCATAAAATAGTATTAATAAGTACTACTTTGCTAAAGGATTGAAAAGCATAATATGATTGTATAGTACATTATCTACCTAATTGCAAGGTAGATATTAGCACAGCATGAATCAGAGATAGGCAAAATGATATTTATTTTACAGTATAGTGTGACTTTAGGCTGCAAAGTACCTTCTATATTAGAAACTTCATGAAAGATGAAATTAATGTAAATTTTGGAGTTTTTCTCTTATATAATACATGTACCAGGTAGATAGGAGCATTTATTGTTGGGTTCCGGCTCTCCGTTATTATTACATCTCTTAAGATAAAAGAAGCGAACATGATTTTTTCATCGACAGAGCGATTATTTCCAGTAGCTACTAAAAGTGAGGAGAGAGACTCGTTTCGAGGATCTTGTGGACACGAAAGCAAAAAATGGAAGTGAGCAAAACACATTTAACTGCGTAAGTAAGAAGGAGAATCTCATCCTAGTGTAACCTGTTTACTAGTCAAACAAAATTCGTACTAATAGTACTACTAGCCTAAGACGTGGATTGAATGTGGTAGCAAGTAAAGGGCAAGATATTTATGACGTTATGCTATTTATTTTGTCTTGTTTACTTGTCCCGAGAAATGACTTTTGCACGAATAGATGCAAATTATGTTTGAGTATAATGTGCGTGACATTTAAATGAGAGACTCACCTGTCCAGACCATCCTGGAAGGAATATCATGTAATTGCATCATGATCATGAGGAAGGAACTTTATTCAACTCTTAACTAATTAGCGTCTATAGGAAGTCAATTGAATGTCTATGGAAGCTGCTATTGATTGTGTTCACGATCTAAGATGTAATCTCAGTGTAACATTTTGTTTGTAGCACATACGTAAGTAAATCACGAGCAACAAGACAGAAGAAAATTAAATATTAATAATATCTCTGAGAAGTTTATGCATTTAGGGTTCCTCGACTACTATGCTAAGTAGCTACTCTCCCTCTTCCATGCAAACACTTAAACGAAACACTCAATTTACGATTTCCGCTGTCAGTTTGTATACTTGAGATGACTTCTTGAGTTGACTCGGATTCTACGACGTCAAATCGCGGCTCGTTTGTCTCTTTTGTGCTTCAGGAATCTCAGTTTGGAAGCGTCTTTTTGTTTTCTCCACAGGTACAGATAGATTCATTAGTATGGCGAAATACACAGAAAACTTTCTTCACCTTCTTTAGACATGCATTATACAAGGGTAAGTACTTCCATGCAAATTGAGCAAATGTTTATCGTCAATCGAATCATGGAGTGTATCATAACCAAATTGTTTGTAATAAGACTCAGTGTCTCTGCTTCACCAAAATGCTAAAAGCTCATAGAGTGTTTTATGAAATATTGAATTACATCCAAGTCACTATATCAGCCACAAATTCAATATCAGGACACTGACAGAAGAGTTGTTCCCCGTAAGAGTTCGTTTGTATGTAAAAGTAAAGTGAATTTTAAAAGCCTTTCTTATGATTCAATTAGAATCTCTCTAGGTGAACAAATATTCGCACTAAACGTATCACAATTCCTGTAATTTCAAACTAAAGTCTTAAGAAATTCTCCTCAGACTGTGATCACTGACAGGCTATAATGTTTTCACGATCAAAGTTAATATTTCTTGTGTTCTGTTCGGATGTGAATGCGAGTGTGGAGTGAGTGAGTCCTGAGTCTGACTTGACTGACAGACAGACAACTAACAACAAACATGAACGATATCGCAGAATAGAATGATACACAGCTTAGTATAGGAGCCCCAGTCCCACTCAACTCTCTCGGCTCACACAACGCGAACGTTACTTCGTAATACTAGTCCTAGGTATCCACATAATGATATACCTACCTACACATGGGCATAGACCAAACCAAACCACCTTCGCGGTCGGCTAGCTTGAACAAATGTATAGAGAGACACACTGGCACAAGGCAAGGTGGAAGTGATGCCCACGAGATAACTACTACACTAGCTACAATATACTTAACAACAAGTTAACTACTTGGTGGAAAATGGAAACCAAATTGCTATTTAAACTGGACAATATACTTTATACATATTTTATACGTCTACACACTGTGATAACCATTCTCCTAGGATTCTTTCAAGTAAATACCTATACTCTCTACACGATAAAAAGAAACAATGAGAAATAGTTAAATGCATATGTAAATACTAGATTGAAATTGATACTCTGTAGTGTAGAGGTGTAATGTTGCGTTTTGCATACTCCTGTGCAATAATGTAAGTCTACAATTAAATTGTACCGTAATAATAATGCCAAAGTATACTCTGCCTGCATGGGAAGTTACTTTTAAAGAACGAATAGTGTCTTTACGTAAGAATAAATGTAACATTAAATACCCTGAATTTAAGCAGGAACAATCGAGTATGTACCTACTTTAATAAATTTGAACGTTTTTCTTGTACTAGTCAGTTGATAAAGCTACCCTTGCAGTTTCTACTATAAATTGCTTTGGAATATATACAAATATTAATATATTATTCTATCCCCAAGTGTTCAGCTACATATAGGATTTAAAACGTTAGGTTATCTGTATAGGAAATATAATGAGTTGATGGTATAGGCATATCAGGTCGCCCTAGTTGAAAGGGGGGTTGACCAGTTCAACTTCCGGCCTCCGACGCACCTGGTAATACTATATGCAATGTAATGCATAGAGCGATGTGTGTGAGTCTTTGGGAATCCAATAATATGTCATCACATCTCAACATGTACATAGCAGCACATCAGACCACATCTACAAAATGCCCTCATACATAAACATTCTTAATGTAATATTCATGTGGAGGAGTTATTTGTAAGGTAAGACTAAGTTGCTTCAAATGGGATGATGGCTACATCTTCATAGAATAATGAGCTATACTCACATGCATACAAACCGTGAAATACTCAAAGAACATTTCACAACGCCTTTACTTTTCAAAATTCATCAAAGACTGAATGCAGGGGTTGAATGCGCCGACGATCTCTTATAGTCTTGTACACCTTTTTACAAGTATAATAGATTGTGTAAATCATGCTATGTAAATCAGTAAAAGTATTTCTGTAATACGAAGATTTATGTATGACACCAGGTACCCTGTCATACACAATTCCATCCACTTAAAGTATCTTAGATTCATTTTAAAGAAATTGAGGAGAAAATTCGGCTTTTCTTAGAAGTACACTTTTAAGATCTCTATATAAGATTTTGATACATGTGAGTTAATAGATTAGCATTTGCTCATAGCTCCTAGAATATTTCATGGGAATATTGATGAAATGCTTTTAAACTCTTTTATGAGTTCATTACCTATTCAATCTCTAATACGTAAGCTATTATTTACATCCAAATTAAAACTAACCTATGTAGTAAATGTCTGTCCTGTATACATTGCTTGACTTTTCTGTATGTATAATTTTCTGCATTATAGATACATACTCTACAGAAAAGAAAGATTTCCCTTAGAATGTATTTATGCATTACAGGAGTCAGATAATACATTGTTATATGTTTTTTAATTCCCATATAATCCAGTCTTGCCATGATTGTGAGTGATGATTGCAATCAAAATGAACACAATATGTATCGCAGTGTATTTTTTTGATACTCCATGATTTAGTAGAGTCAAGGAAAGAATTTTTCTGAACATCTACCTTAATATTGTTAACCCATAGGCAAAAGCCTGAGTCTACCGTACGAAAAAGTGTAATTTTATGAAGATATAGCAAAACTGAAGATAAATCAACAAACTCTGCTGTCTTGACTCTGACATTATACTTATCATTATGGAAAGAATTTGCAAAAGGCAAAGTTCATTGTTCTATTCTAACATCTATCCTACCCTGGTCTTCTACAATAATTCTAGGATAACACAGAGATACCACTAGGAAATTTTTCCCTGGGAGCGCAATGACCCAAGTGTGGATTAGCACTAATTAAATTGACTAGTGGATAAAATCAAATTCCCATCCAAGAGTTTTACCTTAAGTGCATTTAACGAGTAAATTTATTTTCTAACATAACAAAACATGTAGGAGAATAAAAATGCACACCTAAACGTGCAACAAACATAGTATTACCGTATAGTGGTAGACATGTAATCTTGGACATGTACAATTTACTATTATTTACATGTACACAATGGATGCTTAATAAATATAACCTAGTGGAAGTATGGAATGAACTATGAACTTAAGAACTTCTGTCTGTTGCATTTAGATTACAATAAATTCCTCTACCCCAATAGAACATATAGGTAACAACAACACACGAAGAGCATTGACAATGAGTTCAATTTTGCTAACAAGTTCATGCAAAGCCTAGATAATATAAAATAATAGCCACGTTCTTTATCCATTGTAACTTATCTTATGCATAACCATAAAGACAGTTAGAGGTGAAAGGAAAAAGGGCGCGTGAAAACTCCTGGCAAAAGACACAGCCAAGCTGGTTTAGCTTCCGCTCTGACAATTATATTCTACTTGCGAGCGATTCCTCTTTCAGTGTCAGTCAGCATATACCAAATTCCACTTTTATATATATGACCACTTTTATAGATTTATATGCACAACTAGTACAGACTGTTTTTTCCTCAAGGAATACAACCGAACGTTAAGTTGGAGAAACAACATGGCATATGGTCACTGATCCGAAGATTATTTTTCACTTCAGTTCATTTCATATTATTCGGTTGTTCTGTTTTCCTACCCCGTTCTCCCCGTCTATACTCACTAATCGGTTCAACGGAACGCTAATCGTCTCTCTATCTCTCCATGTAATAAGAATGACTCGACTTTTGCTATATAATTCCTCCTTAATGACATTACTCCTCTCGACTGCATATCTAACTATCTATCGGCATTTCATACAGAATCTCCTTATTATTAATGTATGGCTTTCTCACATCAGCTAATGAATAAGTAACTATAATGACGTATCTCTTTAACGGTTACTATAAAGAACTCCATTTACAGAGACACGGAGAGCCAAGCAAGCACGAAACTATTTCACATTTTATCCACTGATCTTTATCCACAAAGTGCTTAGCTACTAGTTATTTATTATTCTTTCGACATATCTACCCATCTGCTATGCTAAAACCATATGAGCACTCTTTCTTTTTAAAATTCTCCCAACAGACCTTCTCAAATTGACACTTTTATTAATACCTACCTGTAAATAATAACACGAGATCAGTCAAATGCTAACTATCTCTACCGATGACTGACTTCTGGGTCATTTAGTGGATGAGTCTTGATCACTCTCAACTGTAATGAAACATTAAGTAAGCAAAACAAAGCAAAACATTAACAACATTAACAACATTAAGCAAAACAAAAGTTAAAATTTGAGAGAGATTACTGCCTCAACAATCACTCTCAACTGTAATGAAACATTAAGTAAGCAAAACAAAGCAAAACATTAACAACATTAACAACATTAAGCAAAACAAAAGTTAAAATTTGAGAGAGAAGAAAATTATTTTACATTTTTACAGTTTTGCTAATAATTCTTATATCTTTGCTAGATTCCCGTATCCTGCTGCTTGCTGTGCTTCACTAAGAACTTCGTGTCACACAGACAGATATGTTCTCTCGACATTTGGGAAAGTCGTGGGAACAGTAATTAAAAGGAAAATAATTGATGGATTAAACTGAATGTGGTTGTGTATGTAATGATATAGCAAAGTACTACCAAATAGCTTAAAGCTTCACGAAAAGTACATTTTTGTAGCTATGAAGTTGTTGTGGGCATAAAGAGAGCAGCAGGTTGAGTTGAATTAAAGACAAGTCGAAAATATTTGAGAGCAAAAGGCTTGACAGAACAAGAGTACGTTTCCAGTATTACCCTTATTACGGATTTGTGTGTATGTGGTATAAGTCTACATATATCTTTCGTATTTACGTGTCTGGAGTTTAAGAGTAGATTAAACAAGGCAGTAATACATTACGTAAGTACTAACGTGCAACAGCTACACTCTTATGCTATGCTTGAATGCTAATATAATACAGAGATGTGTTGCAAAGGGTAGTTGTGCAAGGGTGCATGACGCCCCCACATTCGGGTAAATTCTCTTAGCTATTATATTATGGCCAAGGTATCTCCACCATTTATCTATTATAATATTATATCAAATGAAACCTTATCTACGGTATATTACCATCTATTATATTATCAGCCAAGATAAATTGCTATAGTAGTCTAGAGTTTACTATCTCCGCTGGCCAAGATGCATTAACTAAACTATTTCTACATACTTACCCAAATATATTAACAGCTCAACCGAACCGAAGACAGTGAAAACGCTTTAAGTGTAAGTGTGATGATATGCTGTGTAATTAATAGTCAAGCTAGAGACATCGAAACTTTTGAATCTATTTGTACTCATTGAAACTTTTAATTTTCATACTAATTTTTACAATTTGGAGTTGAAAACGATAATTTTTCTCTATTGAGCTACTACTTCTGCGGTTTTTATAATACACCTTTGTAGTTCTGTTAGCACATAGCGTGTAACAAAAGTCACCGATAGAAAACACAGGAGCTAGTTTCACCTATAGGTAGCGTATGTACACACACAAGTCTATGAGGAGCTCTATTGTGGAGTAAAATTGTATTGTAATTCGCATCGGCGGCGAAATAGCCTTATCAAAAGCCGTAGCACGTGCATTTTGAATTGGGACGAGACAAAAGTTGTTCTTTCTGTTGTAGAGTCCTGGGGAGTACAATGCATGTAAAGTAGTAGGTAGGTACATGTCATTTACTTGTATTATTATTTACATCGCCAGTGTTGACTACTTAAATTCATTCATTCTTTAAGAGCTCTTAACAGATCTCTATAGAAAATAAAAACACACAGAGTTTTCCGCTCGCTCACACAGATCTATTGTGTTCTTTTCTTACGCGACTATACATACTATTTACTAATAGATTTGGAGATCTTGTCTAGCCATTTACTCCTACTCACTACTCATTCACATTATTGTTTAAATACCTAAGCTACACACATCGTGCTGTTCATTCACGTACATTTTCTTAATAAAAACTGCAGAAATACTCTTGCAGTCACTGCATACTTGCATAGCATTGAAACAATCAAGCTGATTTCTTTACCTACTCCAACTATAGTAATAAATTATTTCAATTGGTAATTTTGATAAGATATGCAGATAAGTTAACAATACAGTACTATAAGTTACTACAACTTATGTATGTACTTCCGCTGAACAAAGCTAACCAAAGTGCATGAAAAATATTGTGCAATGGTATGTTCTCTGGTGAATCATAACATAACACGGATTTTTATAGTTCTAAGGACAATCTCCACAGAAATTCAATAGCTTAAGGTTGCTCCTAAGAAAGTCGTCTCAAATGAACTCGACTAATTTCCATTGCATACACAATTCCTAAACAGAGAAGTTATAGATGAATGTATGTAAGTACATCCATTATCATATAGTAGTACATGAATATATAGGGTGGCCCGGGTCGTTCGTCTCATTTCATCCATCCTGCTCACTCGCTCATTGGAATTCTCTATAGGATTTCATTCACAAGTTGGAAGCGGAAGTGGAGGTTTTGGTTACGCACTCACTTAAGCTCAGTCAGTCTTACATGTTATTATTACTCCGTCTGTATACACACATGCTCGTACTAACCTATATTGGTAACAAGATCTTGAGCACTCCTATAATCTTCCTACAGACAACACAAGTATCATTGCTCTGCACATAATATCTGTATGCGTGTGTAATACTGTGTAATTCTACAACCAAGTACAAGTGACGGAACCCTCTTCATTCCTCAATTTATGAAACGTAACGTATCTGTGTCAGTGTAGGTCGGGTCGGTGGGTTCACACAACAACTCGGTGTCCTTCCACCAGCCAAATGTGATTCTCGAGAAACTAGGATATAAATAGTGTTCATTCATATACTAGATCAGTGCAAGTAGTTATAGCTTTCAATATCTCCACTAAGACAATTATGCCTATACCATACACATTTTTGATGTCTGATGTTCCATATTATTAAATCCCCTTCGCAGTGAGACACATGTGAGATTTCCGAGCTAGGAAATAATAGTCAATGGGAAAAATCCTCTAGCTCCACTTGTTTCTAGTATTATTACTCATGTTTACGTATTTACCCATATGGAAAAAAATATTCCAGGTCCAGCCAGTTCCATCCTAATCATATTTTAAATTAGGGACAAAAAGTTGTATCTATCTTCAGTATTATTTTATATGCAATCCTTATATGCCTGTAGAGTGCACGTGGATTTTTCTCAAGATTTAAGACATTAGTCTCGAGTGTAATTTTCTTTCACTTTCATTTGGACCGATATGCCACGGTGTAGTTTAAACAGGACATTATGGTTTAAAAGACGAAGCAGAAGGTAAATAGGTAGTGCCTATAGGTACCCGAAAACTGTATGTAGGTATATTGTGTATTGAATAATAGTGTGTATCCTCCTTCACAAAAGTTGGATACCAGGCAAGAGTAAGCCAAGTCCTTCCTTGGGACAAAAACGATTTCATTCATAAACACGATTTCCGGTGACAGAGAGTAGTGCAGCACAACGTAACACGAGTGTAGCCTACACTCAAACATCTGTAAGCTTATTTTCCTTTTATACACGAAATAGTATAGGTAGTCTGGTAAAGCACAAAAAGCAGGCTCAACCAACTAAATCCGTGCCAGTTCAAACAATAATATCTGTGTAGGTACATTTATTCGTCTTATCCATAAATCCACACTAACTTATTTGTTACAACGAAACAAAACAAAAGTCTACTCCGTTGCATTTCATATTTTTTCCTATCAAGATATCCAATATCTAGGAAACATTTGAGCAAATGGTATCTGGTTATGAATTTACATGGAGAGATACTCATTGTCAGTCCAAATAGAAATGTTTTGTGAAGCTATAATAATTCATAGGAACTAGGCACGTACAACTCCTTCCTTCCTGTTGCCTGTCCACTCGACTCTCATGTCATGTCCTGTCCCCAGCGACTCAACCAAAACTTGGTCATGTCATGTCACGCTCACACTAATAAACTACATTTTTAAGTAATTACAGAAAAACGTGTGCAGGCAAATGACAGTTTGCTAATAAAGCTTGAAAGACAGTTTTGTCGCAAATTAGCAAGAAAATAGTTTTTAGCTTACCATTCATAAATGAGGAGGACGTCACGTTGTTGGCTGTGGATGACGGCGGGAGCCCTCCGTGATGAGGATGCACCGCTGTAACTTTCTGCTCCATTGTGTAAGAGTCGAGGAATTCGTTCAAGTCCGGAACTGCACAAACTGACTCGTAAAGACTGTCCAGACCTGTACTATTCCGATTCAGCTCTACATCTGTTCCACAAAAGCAAAACACATTTAAAACCATCTATTTGTAGTCGGGTGGTTTTCTTGACTCCAAATGTATAGATTTACCTCTCATAGCTTGCAAGTATTAAAGTATCGAAATCAAAAACCAATCCCATCATCTTTCATATTAATAAAAAAAACTCCGTTTTTCGTCTCACGCTGTTAAGAAATGGTTTTTGTAGCAAAATCAAAGGGAAATGACGCCGAAAGAGACATATCCGATGGTTTGGAATTTAGAATACAAATTCCGTTGGTAATCGCTCTCATCATCATAAAGATCGTTGCTGATTGCTCCACTGTGAATTTTTATGAATGTTTGTGGAAAGTTTGACAGCAATCAGCTAGATATGCATGTTGAAAGGATATTTAAACTACGTGTGTATTGTCATGATCTGTGGACATTTGTACATAAAAGATGGTACATAATATTTGCATAGTCATAGTTTCTGTACTTCTAGGAATATAAAAATGTAACGAAATAACCAATAGATAGCCTTGGATGAATAATTTGGAATAAATTGGTTTTTACAAATGTAGTAGTACCTGCCTACAGATTCACTGACGGACGGTTGCATTATTTTCCTGCTTGAATTAAACATGAGACTGACATTGCTGTGAGGATAAAAAAGTAGTACTAAATCAGAGCAAACGGGAAATTAGAAGGTCACAGTAGTAACAGAAGAGTCTATAGCAAAGTTAATGCTGATGAAATTCATTCTATTAAATTGATGCTGTGTGGATGCTCATTTTGTATTAAATACCTTCTGACATTCCGTTTCCACCATAATAATAATTGTAAAGGATGGGCTCAGAGAAATTGCAATGAAGCGAGCTAACATGTATCTTTAGATAGAAATACATTGTTGGTGAACAACAGAGTATAGTGAAATGGTTCACTAGTAAAATGTATTTGTAATATATGCGAATAGGTAAAACTGAAAAGACCGAGTCGCCCATATTGTTCGCATAATGTAAGCACGCTTCCCGTTTTCATCAAATTCGAAACTATTCGGCGGGATATGGATATCCTGTCTGTTGATATAAAGTACTAAACATAACTATAGTTAGTTGTCCCTTGGTTTCCTTTTCCCTTTCCTGCTTACACGGATGCTGCAAGTAGCCACACAATACCGATTGGGACATTTAATGTTGAAACTATTCCGATTACTAACATTCATAATTGTGACACTACTCCTGCCATTTCCTCTTTTTACTTTTCTAGCTTCAAACCCAACTACAACTAGCTAGTGATTGATCAATCTCTAGTCGACTGGCAGTAAGGACTCAACTAAGTCAACTCGCTCATACTGAAAACAAATAAAAAAACTCTGAAAATCTCGGATTCAGTGGACAGTGGCCTCGTTAAAATTTCCAAACAGGAGGAATCAAAGAAAAGTGTTATTAGTGTTGCTAACAAGTAAGCTAGAACGTGCTGATAACCACATTATTATGTTCAGTGGAGTTTGTTTGAGTACTTAGACAAAGATGTACCTTGTTTTTGTTACTCCCAAGAACATTCTTTAAATTAAAACGCATCACAGTGAGACGGGAATTAAATTACATATCAGTGCTACACATCAGCTCTTTCTGCCAACAAGAATCATAAGAAAAGTGAATTCTCTCTGTAATGAGTAACTTAGTGCATCTGGTCTTGTGCAAAACCATCTTTTTCATCAACATCATAATACAACACAATAGACTCTAATAAACAGGCATTTATTATACATTAGCAGCAAGATCAAAACTCTAAACGATACTGGATTTCAGTCTTTCCAGCTCCAACAATTACCAACTACCAACTGTGCAATAGTGACTGCTCTTATACAATCTCAGAGTTTCACTGGATCAACGATTGTGGATGACTAACTCGCCTGGACTTTGACTACCAACTTAATCTCGCTTCGCCGACTTCATCTTCACATATAAAACTTATTTTACTATCCATCTCAACAACGTGCTCAGAACAAACCTACCTACCTGACGATAAGTAAGTTACATCGAAGTCTATGTAATCCTTCTAGTGACTACCCTACCTTGAATTTTCCCTCATCTCTTTCAGTATCAACCAAACAGTCCCTTTATAATACGTAATATTGTATTAAGTGATGCGATCTCATTTTTATGCCACTAGAACCCACAATCTATTCTCCCGTGTCTTTACCATTCTAGAATCTAGTAGCAGGGGTCTTGTGCTAATCTGTTTGCACACTTTTTTCCATCTCAATACTACAATCCTGTAATCTGATATACTTCACTTTACATTTGATAAATTCATTCAGAAATAAACGAAAGATCTGATATCAAATGACAACTACATTTGCTTTAGAAATTATTCTACCATTTTTCTTTTGCAAATAACATTCCTTAACTTTACTTATGCCTAGACTTAATTTCAACTAAAACACCAAATAGATACATTTTCTGTACTTCCGATCCAGGAAATTATTATGTACATGTTGCTCTTTTTGTGTTGAACTGGAATGATAGATCGGTCTTCCTCTTCTCTTCTTGGAACTTGTGTATTGGTAGTTTTAAGGCAAATGAAATGATCAGAGTTAAAAAACGAGTATTCTAGGCAGCAACAGAGGGACAAGACATTTAGATAAGGTAGATCTGTGGATTACATGGATAGGAGATATAATCTTGAACCAGATGCAGATTGACAACAGAAGAGTTGAAGAGAATGTAGTGCAATCCCAAAAGAAGAGGTGGGAAAATGGGATATGTTTATGAATGATGATGTATCTGTGAGAAATACGCTACCCAATCCCAGGAGACTCACAGATCCATAGAAGGTCGTCGTCTGTACTCATGGACCAAAACGGGTCATGAATTCATCCCAGTGTGATAAGGTGTAGCCAATGAATGTACTCTTACTTTTTACTAAATAATAAGTGCTCTCGAGTGGATAACTATAAATGTTGAATGTGTAACTGCGAGGTACACCACTATCTGTTGAATATGATATTTCTATCAGCCACTTCACTCAATCCACCACAGGATTCCAGATTCATTCAGTTTATTTCACCGTTTCAAGATTTGAAGACTTAGAAAGATAAGACTCAAGCGATTCAGTCGAAAAGGATCCAAGATAAACCTATGGAGAGAGATTACGAGTTCATTCATGGTTTAAGTGTATTCAAACAAGAAAAAACGCATTTTTACTTACAATATACATTCCCCAGAGTTAGGGGAACAAAGAAGGATGGATACTGGTAAGTAAGAATGTAAAAATTATGCAATATATTAGAGCACAATGCACAAATAAAATGTCTAGATAAAATTGCATATTCTGCATGCAAAGAAAACGCAAGGTAAACATAGCCAGTTACAAATCTAAAGTGTTACACATAGAATAAGTAATTGAAATGCACACATATCTATATCATGCATTTTCCATGTTATAATTTCAATCTCTTGCACAAAGAAAGTTGAACTGCTTCTGCTTCGGAGATGATTCCAGGTGAGTCGTTTGCATTGTGCTGTTAATACGAAATAGCATGCCCTTGTCTTTCTTGATTATCTAGATAGTACATTCTGGTTGTAAATATACTTAAACATTGCATTCCCTTGCATGGATATGCATTTAGGTTTGAAAAATTATTTTGGCATTGCATTAGTATGTTATTTTAACACACATGCAAGATACACAAGAGATATTGGCTAAGTTCACACACACACATACAGAAAATTATCTCGGAGCAGTTGAAGTGGAGTGAGGAAAGTAGTTTTAAAACACTTTTTGGGCTTCTCCATTCAAATCAACCAAGCTCGACGATCTCATCTACAATCTCTTTCATTCTTACCTACACACTGCACCTTAGGCTATTTTAGTTACGTTATTTTCTTAGTTGTTAGTTAGTTAGCTAGGTAATAGGAGCTACAGGTGAACTTCTTGGAAGATTTTATTTAAATTATTATTCAGATGAGAATGTTCTTTGTTTGTGCACTCCTCTTGCCCAACTTGCTTCAAGTACTATGTTCTTTGCTTGCGTACCTCGAAAAAAACACCTAAAACGTTTCGGCTCCAGCACAATGCATACAATCATGCAATAAAACACTTTATTACGCAAAAGACCCCCACTGATTTCAAGAAGCTACGAAGCTAGGGCAGAAAACACTTTTTTATTGGTAATAGACTATTAACTTTGTTGTGTGCGCTGAGGGTAGAAAACCAACCAAGAAGTTTACATGCATAAAACAACCAGACCCTAATAACAAAACATTTTATGTTGTACTACATGCACTTAGGTTTAGTCTGAACACTTCTCTATCATTAGTTTCATTAGTCTTCCAGTATTAGTAGCATAAAAATAGAGAAAAATAAAAAACAATTGATGAATGATTTTCGTGACTCTATTTCTAAATAGTGCGGTGCGTGTCCTCTTTATGACGAGGTTGTCATCAACATCATGGAACGAGAATAAAAGAACATTAGAAAGATAGATTTATTTAGGAGTCTATTCAATCTGCAGAATAAAAGATTTTTTTTCACTTTGTAGTAAAGTAATGGGCGACTCCATAATATCATCAGAAATAGAATCATTACCATTGCATTATAATAATAGATGAGGGAATGTCTTGGAATGATGAAGTCAATTCAAGTGTTGTTGACTAGAGTGATATAATGTGATGATGAGTTTGGTTGGTTAGGTTAGTTGGGAGGGTTAGCGGTTCACTCACCTTTCTGCAAAATTTCTAGATGTTCCCACAAAATGTCGCCCATAAATGGAGGAGATCTTGCAACGAAAGTTTCCCGTCCTAGAGCGACTATATCTTTCCCTTTCATTTGAAACGTTTCCAGATTAACTCCTTCCAATGAGAACTCTTGTGTAGCCCAGAAGAGCCAGTGGGTCACGTGCATTTCGTTCCACAATCTTGGATCTGCAACATAAAAATCATTAATAATATGTAACTTGGCAGAAGAGATGAATAAAAATTTATATCTGCATCGCATTACAAATCGTAGCTTCAAATGGCTAAAAGTTTCTACCCACCACGTCCAGGCAAATCTATGTATCTATTTATACAGGTGGTTTAGTGCTTTAGCCATAGACACTTTGTAGCTACATATGTATATCTACGCAGAGCAAGAGAACTAATTTATTTTAGAGCAACTCTGTTATTATTAGGATCCTCCTCCTACACCTCCTATCACATATCTGATATATTTTCAATGAAAAATCTATGTCTAACTGCTTCTTCTGGTATACACACTGATAAGTTAACATAACAGCTCATCTGCTCAAAGTCTATATAATTAAAACAAAACTTTAGTCTGTATTTCCCTTTATGCGGCTATTAAAGCATAATCTACGTGAGTGAAGCCGTGCTCTCTATCATTTCGCATCTAAAAATAATATATACTTATACACACTTATAATATGGTGTAAATTATTTATGTGGCACAGTGGACGCTTAAATAAGTTTCGCGTACTTTCTACGTAAATCAGTTTCACTCTAGTGATGGAGTCACGCAGGGAGATCAATTCACTTATCTTCGCTCTTCACTACGGTCCATGTTGTGCTAGTATTATTCGTATGCATACAAATACCTACCAATTTTACATAACCACTACCTTTATTAGGTACAATTCGTATATGCAATAGACCATAGGACGAGGAAAGTACTAGAGATAATAAAACGACTAGTAGTGACTTGACTTGATTTTTTGAGTGGATGAGACTACCTGTGTAGCTACACCTATTACAAATAAATTATAACTCCATTTAAAAACACGACAACACAAGTTTTATCTTCAAGTGGTCAAAGTCAGAGTCAGAACCGACAGAACATGCTGTGCTGTGACTATGAATGATGCAAAACACAATCGTTATATTAGTACATGTAGAATATGCGTTGTAAAGTTGTGATTCACAATCTGTAATCTGTTTTAGTGTGCACATAGAAATAGATAGCCATAAATATGCAATATACAGTGTGCACACTGCATTTAAGTGTTTAGCTCCATGAATGTCGAGAGGAATATTCTTATATTTTACATCTACTTTTTATACAGCCATAACAAAGTGAATTCAAGTCGAGTCGAGGTCAACCCACGAACATAATAAGCATAAAGCTAGCAAAATAAAAGCATCATCCAGTCCAGGCTCTGTGCAATAAGTCGAGAAGAGGGCACAAAAGAGTATAGACTCTAGCTATTTGTTTCACGCTACAATGCCCATGCTGTCCTCTATACCCCTTTCAAATCAAAAAATGTCCGTGCAAACAATGCCTTTATCATTCCTAATAATCTCAAACCCTCTACAATTCTCTGATTGTAAATAATTCTATATATCTATTCTATATCTCAAAATCTCATTCCAATGGATTATCGCATAGAACTTTCAGGTTTTATTTACTTTTCTACTCTAGACATTTACATACACAAAAATATACACTAAGCTCTTTTTTATGTGCCTATCTTCTCTCGAGACCTGTTCTATATCTG
Source organism: Tomocerus maximus (assembly GCA_019776445.1). Taxonomy (NCBI): domain Eukaryota; kingdom Metazoa; phylum Arthropoda; class Collembola; order Entomobryomorpha; family Tomoceridae; genus Tomocerus; species Tomocerus maximus. The sequence continues at coordinate 28,084 of JABASH010000363.1, forward strand.
TTTGTATATCTTATGTAAGAATGTATCTTTGAAGAGTATCAAGTATCTCCCGAATTAACTAACTAGCCAAGACTGCACTGCATGTAGTATATGTTTACATATTTATGCACTTCATAATATTGAGATACATAATAAATATACCACAAGCTTTACATGACATGAAAATCCTAAAACACAAACTCGTTCACTATTCTTTGTTAGTTTGTCGAACTCTGCAAAGGTGCACAGATAAATTGGTTGCTACATTCAATGTAATTGTAATTGTACGTAATTGTAAAGCAGTAGGTACTTAAACGTCCAGGGCAATTATTTCTTTGATTAAAGTCTTGCTGACAACCAAATGATAAATTAATTCAGGCTTTCATAAAAACAAGAGATTACATAGATATTCCCTATTACAAGTATAGTATGGACGTATATACACGAAGCTTCTGTAAATTGTGCACAAGTACAATTATTACGTACATACATAGAATAGACGCAGATAATAAATTAATTTTAATTACTTAAGTAGATTCACAATCAGTGAGTCCAGTACATACATTTAGGGGTTGAGGTTACTAAATAGAACCACAAGTTATCTTATCCACTAAGGAAAAGGAGCAAATACAAGTTTGTGGAGGAAAATACTACGCCTCTGTATTGCTCTAGATATATTAATAGAAACTACTTGAATTTTTCTTGTTCTGTTTTCATTCTACTCTTAGTTTGAAGTATACTCACGCATGAATGCGACATTATCATTGATTAAGTAAAAGGAGATGAATTTATAACAGAAAACCTATCTTGGGCTATTATTTATATGTTTTACAATTACGTAGGTACCTATTGTAACTAATAATTTCTGTAGCCCTATGCATGTAAATATACATAGGTAAGCACTTATCTAGTAGTGCCAACAAGATTTTTCATGACATGCCATGGCATGACAGCATAGCATATATAGGTATACACTGACAAGCAAGTGCTGGAATTTTTTTGAAAAGTAACTCAACTGTATCGGAACCATTGTCTGATGTAACATTATTCTATTGTATTTACACCCAGGGTGGAGTACCATTTCAGTTCGACTGAGATGGAGCAATAAACCGAGACCAACGGCTAAAACAGAACAGCCTTCACTCACTGAATTTATATTCGGGCTTATTTCGTTCACCTACGCTGTTGACTAATTGTAAGTTAAGAAAATTACAAAAATACGTCTACAGCGACTATCTTGCCCTTGTACTATAGGCAATCGTAACTAACCTATAATGAAATGGAAAGGGAGCCAATATAAAAGTTTAATGATATGTAGCAAGTTTTTCTGGTCTGAATTACAAAAGAATCAAAAGTCTGGTTTCGTGCTCACATACTACCTTATCATGCATATCTTATGACCACAACCACTTAGTTAGTTACTTTGGCTTGGCCAGCTTAGACTTTTTAGTCTTCTTTTTGTTGGACATTCTATAATGTAGCCAATAGGTCGCTGAGATTAATTTTAGTCCTGCTATATAGATATAATTCAGCTTATAGATATTATTGCAGTCTATCATAGTTAGAACTTAGAACCCTAAAAAATCTATACGTGCCTTGGTATTTAAATTATTTCGTTTGAAGGTAGACCACTATGTACACTAACGCATTCTAAAAAATCCTATACAATTATTCACCATTGCAGAGAGTCGTGGTGGGTATACCTAAATTAACGAGTTACGCAACAGAGCATGGATATCCATATAGATTATGTAGACTCTACTAAATAATACACTAAATGTGCAGAAGCGATGATACGAAATTGTATTATTACAGAAAGACACGACAACTTACTTCACAGTCAACTCGGGGCAATATTACATGTAATAAAATACCAAAAAAACTATCTTTTCAGAAAACATTCTCAGAAAATCTGTGCAATTTATTTGAAACTGCTCTGAATTGCGATGTGACAACTGGAAATCCATAGAAAATTCTCATCGTCTTGTTAAATAGAGAGAAAAGGAATGAATGAACACATCTAACAAGGACAAAAAATGACAAAGAGATGAGAGGAGTAAGCAGAGCAGTTCAGAATGCGGAGCAATGCAAACTCACAGAGCAAACTATCAATTTTCCATCCAAACACTCTGCAATCAAGTAGGCAGACACAAGTCAATTGAGCTTGTAGCACCTGTCTCACCTTCAACTGCCCGACACAGGTCATATAACACACTACTATTCTTCCTATACTCTATATAACTAATATTATAATCAAGAAATACTGCAGCAGTCAAATCCAAACACGAAAGATACCTTCAAGCAATTTTACTTTAAGGAACATGCCATGCCATTTAATATTGTAGGGGTACCTCTTCTTTTTTCTAAGTACCTTTCTCAACGCGCGGTTGCGACTAAATACTAAACTCTACCCCAGCATAAGAGACCATTTTAACTCACATGCTAAACTAATCTAACCTTATTTCAAGTAATATTTACGTAACTCAGACCCAAAATGTTAGGACTGCTACTTTAGTATGGTCTAAGTATTTCCAGCTAATGGGTCTGACGACTGTGCCCTATTATAACTATGACTCTCCATCATTTTTCCAAGATCTTATACAAAGTGGTATACATGGTTCACGAACATCCAAACATTAAGGCTGCTCTCAATTTTCCTTGGCGAAACTAAGAAACATGTGCAAGCTACAATCAAAATATATCACTCAACCAAAGAAAATTGCAGCTTATTCATTAACGTTTGCCATTCCAGCAGAATGCTCTCTGGACAGGCCAACATCTGACAATGGTCAATTATCCCTGGGTCATCTCTGGAATCCATTTCTTACATTTCCATGTAACTCCTGTCTAAATAATAACATTCTACATGGGCACAGCTAGTTGCCAGCTTAAGAATAATATTTTCTCAATGCCTATACTCATTAATTAACTACCTGACTTATGGCCGTCCTTTAATTGCTGATATTAGTTTTTGATTTGTCGTTAGACAGAGAGCAGCATCCGTTAATAATTGTGCGCTGTGTCGTCATCTTCGAAAGAGATTCGTTATTATGAGTCCCTGCTGGTAGTATAATTATTTTTAGACATTTGGGTCCTTGTTGTGCGTAGGTTTTCGCAAGAATGGTTCAGATGTCATTAAGGAATAAAAATAGATTAAGTGTCTCATCATCTCCCCTTAGATAATCTTGAGATGATTTTCAGCGAAATGGAAGGACAGAGAGTAAGGCGAGAAGACAGAACAACATTGTAGTTCTGGTTCAGTTGATTTCATCATTAAACGAATGAAAGGGCAACTTGGTAGTGACTTTCCTCTCCCTGGCTCTATATCATCATCGTCCGTCACTCAGTATATACATACTATTACAGAGAATCATTGCACTACTGTCTAGATCTGTATTATTGGAGTTAGTTGGAGTGCAGAAAAGAAAATTCGAGTTGAGAAAAGAACTCGAGCTAATTGAGAGTCATAAATAATGATTGTGGGAAAAGACAAGAGTGTACATTAGAAACATTGGAATCAAGTCTGCATCAAGCCGAGTGAAGTTCTATTCATTAACTCGTTTAAAACTATTACGCTCCTCATGAACGGAACGTGAATATTGAATTTCATCTGCATCCAAATCACTCATCTACTTATTTACTCTAATTATGATGACAACTAACAAGTGGTTTCAATTTGGTCAAAGCACGGTCAAACTCTTTCTCCCAAGATACTCTTTTGTTTACTACTACATTCTGCATAGCCAAAGACAATGCATTTATCCACGTTTAACATACAATATACCAAATTGAATAATGTAGCTAAATCTACCCTAAGTAAGGAAAGAAAAAAGTTACACACGACCCTATGTGATTTACTTTACATTAACAAGTTAACCATCCATTTAGCCGTATTTAATATCATATGTAACATAATATTATGTTGTTCCTTAGCTAAGTATACATATACATACACATACCATACATACATACAAATAGTAATTTAAACTAGGTATACACAGACTTAAGTCATGCTAACTAAGCGACGCATGTAGATTACATTCATTCATTTAACTTAAACTGCTAACAATAACTACTTAAGTTAACACACGTAATATTATAACCCAACTATACAGAACATTACCTATCTCTATATGTCTATGTAATTGTATTCATTATCTGTAACTGTCTATTTGAGTTGACTGACTGCATTAGATACAATTGTCTACCCTAACTGCCAACTTAACTCAATCTCATAATCACATAAGATTTTCTACATCAGTCATACACAAATATATCATAGCATTAGTCACTCACAGCAGAACTTAACGGAAGAATAATAATATTAGAGCTCTCTTCTGTATTGATCATTCGTCTAAATAAGTGCACAAGCCTTAACGTTTGCACAGCACACACACCAATTCACTCTTCAACCCACAGATGCAGTGACAGAGAAACCCATAGGTACCTAACATGCTAACAACCTAAAAATGAACCTAACAAGAATTATGTATTAATACTCTATATAAAGTTTCGATCAGTTTCCTTTTAAGCTCTTGATATATAATGATCCTATATAGAGAATACAATGTAGTAGCACTTGAGATGTAGTTTACGATGATTAGTTAGTAAAGCAAAGCACGAAGAATAAAAGATCGCTTATTCATTCATCCATTCATAGAATCCCACAGGCTGTAGAGAACAGAGCACCATGCACACATAATAAAGAGGACCGACGTATCTCTCTGTACTTACTCTACCTAACTTACATTAAGCAACACTTGCTATTTACCACTCTGTATATAAAAAGTGTGTAAGGAGAATCCCTGCATCTGTACGTAGGAATGCAAGATGAGAATGAGAGAGAAAGGGTTTTCATTCATTCATGATGATGATCTTCTCAGAGTAAAACCTTCTTGCCTTAGCTTACACTTCGTAGAAGTCGAGACACAAGAAAAGAACACTGGAGTATAACAAATCCGGTCTTTCCTTCTTTTATAGATTGAATGAATTCATATAGACTAACTACACACAGCATCCACTCTGTTGCAATGTCTATGTATGTGCATTTTTTATATTTATCAGAATGTAGACGCATAGGTATAGGTAGAGATTTAATAGTTATTTTAGAATCCTAATTTGCTCGGTTGTGTCGTATTTAGCATTAAAGACAAGTCAAAGAACTAATCAGGCGAGATTAGAGGAGAGAAGTGCACTCAAAATGTACAAGTTCTCAACTCCACCTTAGAAGTACGAAAGAAAAGTTTCAAAACAATCACTCACAAGGTACACAATTACAAGTAAATAGATCCTTCCAACTCTTTAAGCTACGATGCAGTGTGACTTTGAGTGAGTCGAACGAATCTCAGAGGATGCAAATATTGACAGAATGAGTATCGTATCCAGTCAACACATCACATCATTAAATGAGCGAGTCTCTCTGGCAATCACATCAAACAGACACTCACATCACACCACACCACCTACACTATAGTTAGCTAACCGCTTATCTACCTTAAAAAAATGTTTAACCAACTAACTAAACATTAAATTAGGAGTATTTAACTACTCATGTACTATTATAGACACAGCACACAATAAACCATTGAGTGCTTAGATTCAAACTAAAAGTTACAATCAATTGCAAGCCTTGATTTCATATTTCTTTCGTGTGAATATTACTTACAGATCATGCTGAATGTCGAATTACACACATGCCCATTTTCATAAACGCTTAGCTACAGAGTAGTTACTTTTTCTATATACAAAACGTTCTAATGAGGTGTAGGCATCAAGATGACTCCGACTTTGAGCAACAGGCACTGCCAATTAGTCACATCACAACATGCAAATGTAATGTTCAATGTTCCATCACCATAGCCAATACTTGTGTATTCACTCTACCCTTCTATCTCACTCTTGATACAATAACTATTAACATTAGATTACTAAGCGTAAAGTAAAATCTATTGTCTATTAAGCTCCGTTGACTAAACCTACCAAAAACGTCACAACAGCCTTCGAAATCCAATATGTGTGTAACAATACTAAGAATGATGCCTAACTAAACTAAGAAGACATGTAATGGCATTGTGTCTTTAGAAAATGTCAAGACATAGTATTTACTATTAGACACTAAAAAATAAATTACAGCAACATTACTCATAGTATAGGCAATATTATAGTAAACGATTTCAGTTGATTCATGTTCATGTGTGCCAGCCCTATGTAACTTAATATCGATGAACGTACTTCACTAGTGTATAGGTACTTAAAATTATGCAAACTTAATACCTCGTACATTCTGGAGACTACATTAACCATTAACAAGAATGAAGAAGAGGGTAATGCAAAAATGGAACACGATACTGACTTGTGACTGATGGTACTATAATAGGGAGTATGATTACGACTTTACGATCCCATTCCTTATATAAATCCTATTATAACTGAGCTATGCGTATATTTCTACATAGGACTGTGACATTTGTTGATTTTAATGCTGCTTTGTGTAGAAGTGCTTCTGTTTCGTTTTTTGTTTGTCTGTTTTAGTTTGTGTTATCTCTTCTGCCTCCTAGAGCTCTGATCTGGTTCTGCTTGGTGATCCTTCAGCTATCCTTAGTGCACACATAAAATTCCCTATTACGAATGTTACCAGAATGCATTGTTTTAACATTTCCCAACTCATGTCGACTGCCTCCATTAAATACACTAACCAGATATACTAAGCTGCAGTTGCATGTCTCATCTCACTCCGCAGAAAGCAACCACGACCAAGTCGCATTCTGACGGAGACAGTTTTATGACAGTTTATGAAATATGAGTCGGAGCTTCTCCTCATGACCTGCATCATCATATTTCTTAATACAGTTCGGCTAAATCTTTTACAAACACCGAACCAAATATAAAACTAACAAACAAATCGTCTAATAACTAATCACTATTATCTCTACACTAAATACCATGTTTAGCACTACATCTATCTCCACATGACACATCCCAATCTGAAGTCATCTTCTCAGCTATTTAATAGATCTTGATTTTGAAAAATCTGATTAAACATTTAAAAACAATTTCAACATTGATAATAAATAGTAAATAGCCTCCTGGCAGTAGCAAGTCTAGTAAGTGATATTTTGTGCGTACTTGGATGCTTACGATAAGGGTTCGTTTTTTTGAAATTTCCTATGCTTTTCCATCGTAGATGATCTACTTTATGGAATTAATCTTACATAATATCTCGAATAATGCTCCATTCTTTGAATAAAACGATGGTTGTATTGCCTGTAGAAGTAGATAACCTCAATTCTGCTGTGCATACTTAATGCACTGCAATGGAGACATTAATCTTTGACGCATCGATGTATAAAGTTCCCCTTCGCATCAAACTAATCAACCCTTACTTTCAACCGAATCTCTTGCTCCTCTACTAACCTTCCCTATCAAAATACACAACTGTACCCTCGTAAATATATTTACTCTCCTACATTATTATTATTCACTTCTCTCTATTCTCGAGCAAGACTATAGGAACAATAGCAAAAGCTGTATATGAGGTTATAGTGTGATTCATATCTCAAGTGGACTATATAGCAATATATATATGATGATATAAGTTATGTTCTAAATTGCTTAACATTAAGAAACCTAGTTAAGAATATATGTATACTTTGAAAAAAGTAATTTTTGTTCTTTCGGTCTAAGAGCACAGCAGAAGGAATATAAGTTCTGTAACAGTACATTATTATTTCTGTAAAACTCGCTTTTCTTTTCTACAGATATGTACAGATGATGATGACATGTGGCGAGTGTGGGGAACTCTTTCTTGTTTAACTCACTCAGTCAGTTCACCGAAGGACGATGGATTTTTGGGATAGAAAAAGCTGCTGAAGGGCTCCTAGCACGTGCGGAGCGAGATGGATCCAACTCAACTGACTCAACTACCTACTATATAGTCAGCAACAGCCGAGTTAAAATGATCTTGAGACACCAATGAATACCTTGTCCTAGCATACCATCGGAACATCATCTTCTAGCGGTGTGGCCCTTTCAAGTAAGTATATAGAAATGCTCCTTATTTGAGTATCTGAGAAGTTATTATTTTTATAATGTGTAGAGGAGAAAGGATGAGCACGAAGGAATGATTGAGAGAGGAGAGGATAACAGAAGAGAATCGAATCCCAACCCTCCCTCCCCACTTAGAAGACAGAACGTAAGACACCTGCTCTTGAAGTGATGCCGCGGACTCTGACTCAGACGGGAGCCAAAAGACAACCAACTTACGCCATATATACGTTAGTATTACTGTTCTGCAACTCTAGAATTAACTGTAACATCTTGTCTTGTGGTGCTATGGTGTGTGGTACACAACTAACCTAATGCCCATCTAAATCTACTGCAGATGGCATTTTACACTCGGACTACCTATACTAAACACTCTTTCCATTTTACAGGCATGACTTGTATTACACTGGCAAGAGGCAATGCATCCCTCATCAAGCAAGGTGTTTTATGCTGCGACTCGAAGAAAACTGTCTCGAAATATCCAATGCGACCAAGAACTTGGTATGGAATAACATCTGTATATAGGATAAAAATATATCTCTTATTATGTGATTATCGAAAAGTAGAAGTGAACTTTATTCTGTAGGAGTCTGTCTGCTCTAAGTATGTTGCTCTTGGGTCTCGTGGCAAAAAAGGCGAGAGAACTGCTACGCTACCTAATAAATAGACCTCCCGTCTGTCTGCCTGTCTCATGAATACGAAACTCTCTATCTGTAATGCCCGAGCGTCTGCTATCTCCCCAATACCAGATGCAATTGTCGAATAATTATTATCCTTATAAATTCTCAAATACCTTTAATTTTGTAAGAAATTCCCTATAGGGAGTATAAATTCTTGGCCTGGTGGTTGAATTTCATTGAACTGATGTTGATAGATGTATCCAAGTTATTAGTACTTGTTAGAGTGGATGCATATTACAACTGGTGGGTTGATCAACAGGTTTTCCTAACTATTTGCTTACTTAGTCCGTACTTTTATGTGTGTTTTGAATTGACTGACATGACACCGTTGCACTACGTTCACCGTGTGCCTTTTTGATTAGGTATATATCTTCTTCGATGGATCGCACGTGCCACTAATAAATAAGTTCCAACAGTGCAGACAGAAAAAAGGCAAAAGTTTTGACGTGCAAAAGTAAAGAGCACATGTCTTTCTGTGTATCAACCTACTAATTAATATCTTACGTTTTTACTCACAATTATGCTACATAGAGCTTCACAGCTTGTGTGCACACATATTTAAGTCTACTTTTTCTACAAAATATTTTTACTCGATCTGTTGGCTCTCTTCATGATCTTACTGTAATTACCCGCCTGCTAACAGTTTAAGTTGTAGAATTGTTTCACATATGCTTAAACAATGTTTCGCATTTGTTAACTGTCCAAACACATGGGATTGTTTTTTTTGCCCAGTTGGAAGTTGATTCTATTGTAAGGCTACTCAATTCGAAGTTTTTACATAATAAAACCCAACAGGCCATCTCGCTTCAGAATGACCTTCTCCCTTCTACGTTGCGAAACGTAACGGTGTTAAATAATAGGTAGTTATTGTTCACAAAATTATGATAGAATCCTATTAGGAATAAATGTTCTTGCAGAGATTGTTTTACACAGAAATAAAGAGATATTAAGAAGTTAGGTATGATATCATAGTGGCTATGTAATTATTGTATGTAGATGCATACATGCTAACCTTTTACAGTTTCATTATTAATTATTATAGACACTAGACAAATAAGATTTGAATATGCATGAGCGACGAGCTTTGTTAAGGTTAGTTTGCTTGCATATGTAAAGTAAATTTAGATACGTGTCTTTTTGTGTACTATTAATGGATGTATATTTATGTTTAACAAATCTCAACGCATGTAACTTGACTTAATATGTTCTGTTTAGATTCATCATAGCACAGACGACCCTCACTTTGAAACAATGCTTATATTTATCAGCCAAGAAGCTTGACTCGAATCAAAGTCAGTGTCAAATCACAAAACCTTAACCGCAAGCCTTGAGAGGGGATGAGATCAAGCAGGTGTAAAAGATAAAATATCTCTGCATTGTATTTTTGTGTTGTAAGTACAAATCGATTCTTAGCTACCGCTTTACTATAATCTATTACATATACACTCTATTATGATATAACTTACGTAGCTCTACAAACGTCATTGTTGAACTATGCTATGTATATCTATTCTAGCCATAATCATGTTACAATGTCAAGTATTGATCTTTCTTTTGTTATTTAGGAACTACTTACTTGTTTCAAGTCTTACCGAAACCCACAAAAAACTTAAAATCGAATCCAATGCACATGACGACCGTATTGCACGACTCATTGGCTATGACTATGACTTTCAACTTCTTTTTCAACCCCACTTTCGCTCTATGTCCGTTCTAACACTCCTTTGGTTCGGCATGAGTGTCTTCTGAACACAAGCCAAAGCCGCCTTATCGTACTAACTACAATTTACGTGTAATTTCAACTAACTAATTACATTCGTAGTTACGATATGGATACCTTGTGCATAATATGTAATTGCCTTAATATTAACTAAATCTATGTTGTAGGTGTAAAGCAGTAAATGCCTCTCTGACTACTACACACAAGGATCACCTTGATTTTAGTGACCATTTTTTTTATTCTGTTAATCCCTATTTTTTGAGCAATCTACAAGATTTATTTCTAATGTTGTGCCTTGTAGAAACTTTCAGCGATCTGTGTCGCTAATGTAGTAGAAGAGGTTGTGACAAATAATTGAAGAAGAATAGAAAAAATTACCTTTGGGTATATTATGTCGTGATAATTCTTTCTCCCAGGAGGCAAAGGATGCTTTGAGAGCTTCTGTCATCTTCTTATTAGTTCCCGGTGTTAGAGGAGGCACCTATAAAATTACCTTTGGGTATATTATGTCGTGATAATTCTTTCTCCCAGGAGGCAAAGGATGCTTTGAGAGCTTCTGTCATCTTCTTATTAGTTCCCGGTGTTAGAGGAGGCACCTGAGCCGGAATATCTGTAAAACCATGAAAAACACATTTTTAGATTGGAAAATATTCTTTTTCAACTGCCGATCAATGCCAATAAAGCCGAATCATGCCACTTACATCCATCTCAAAACATCCCTCTTGTTATTTTATTAACACGTTTGTTGTTTCTCTACAAATCTTCCGGCTACCTGCTATGGTGCTACTACATACGTATTATCTATATAAAGTGTGCTATAGGGACAGCACCTGATACTTATGCATGTGCAGGTCGTTATATAACTCTAAGAATTTATTTCCTCGTCCACCGTAAGTGCACACTCATAGAAACTTTAAGAGAGGAGTCAAGAGCCATAGAAAATGAAACTTGTGGAAAAGGTCGTTCTTTCTTGGAGAATCGACCGTCTGGTAGATGTACGTGTGCAATGTGGTCCATAGCATCATCCTAAACTGGTCAGGGAAGTAGTAAACAGCATCGGCTATCGACATTGTAGTAGCAACAACTTCCAAGAAATCTTATGCTCTACATACTGAATGTAGGTCTGTTAATACCATCGGTTATACAAACACAGGTGGAAGATGCATAATATTAGAGAATTAAGAAATCGTTATTTTATCATCAGAAGCAAGCAGGTACTTATAGAAGAACTGTTTTTACTTAGCAACTGATACAACCCTTTCTACCTCAAATATAATACCGAAAAAATAAAACCGAAGCAAGTTATTAAGAAGGAGCTCGGAAAATATTGTACGAACAAGAGATGCGACCACAAAACCTAACACTACCTCCAACATTATTTTTTGCTGTCTAACCGACAGAGAACTCTAAGGCTAGGGTAAGGAATAGAAAACCGACCTCGCGTACAATACATTATCTATATCTTGCCTAACACTATCAAATAATATCTAAGTACTCAGAAAATAAATTCATATTTTCAGTAATACTCAGCCACAACTTATATGTACTTAACACTATGTGTAAGTATAAACGAGTGCTTAGCAGCAACGAGTAAACGTGCAAATCCTTTACCACTCATGTAAAAGGGCAACAATGAAAGAAATAAGAAATCGAGACAAGACAAGAGGATCGTGAGAAATCTAACTAAAAGATGTATGATGGGTATCATAATAAGAAATGTCTTTGAGCAACATCATAATTTTTTGGTAAGTGCCACAAGCATCTCATACACATGCACATATTATAATGGCAACCACAGGCGAATGTACCAAAAGCCACAAAGATGAGACGCATTTCATAAATGACTGGAAAATTCTTCTAGCATTATCTTAGGACCATGAAAACTGAATCAAGATTTAACATGGGAAACTCTTTATTACTAGACTTCTTCATACCAACGAACTGAAATGAACTGAACGGCTAATCTATTTGCGTATCCATTCATAATCCCATCTATGAAATATTTTAAACAAAAATGACCTGAAGTTACAGGGTATTCCACAATTATTTTCGAAAAACAATCTACATTCTGCTAACGCTACAATTTAATTTGACATTATGATATACGTTACCGTAATTTATAATTCTATAGCATATTGTAGTATCCATTTTAATTGATGAATAGAAATCGAGACTAAAGATCATACTCATATGTAGAAGAAGAATATGTGAGTCACCACAGAATGCAATCTTCTTTGGCAAAGAAAAGAGTGAGTATTAAATTGATAGTTTTATTCCAAATCACGTTTCTCATGAACTTGAAATGTTTCAGAACTTCTCTAAACTCCCACAACCAAAACAAAAAGATTGTCATAAAGATAAGCTGTTGAATACACTTAGACTTGCATAGCAGAACATGAAAAAATGTCTATTACTCGAGTGTTATGTCACAGTATAGGTGGAAGAAACCGACGAGCATGCTCACACATAACGCATAATGAAACTAAACTGTCCGACAATGACAAAACCAAAGCAAACGCTCCGCTACGACTACTCAACTAGTTATATCTTGTTTAAATATTTTTGTTCCTCGAGGAGATTGCATTGTTGTACCTTTCTTCTCTGTGAGAAACAAAACAAGGTTCTTTTCCAGTTTATTTTTAAGTGTATAATCCCTAAGTAAAATAAATAATGTATTGTATACCTGTACTAAGCCCACAATGCGGCTGATTACCTTATTGGTTTATCTCAAACAACAGAAGAAAACCGACAAGTCCCACACAAGACTCGCTACAACAATCAATTCACTTGAGAAAACACTTGAATTTACCTCTACACTAAGTATAGAAAAGTGTCTTACCTATATGTATACTCAATATGACACTCTGTCCCAGAAAGCACCTCATCAATGTCTGGTGTTGTCAATACAAATGTAAAACTGCACTTGCTGATGGTAGAGGATAAATAAGTGAGAGTGACCTGACCACCTAAGAATACTCAGAAGTAACTCTGATGATTACCATTGCCCCACTCGATGTTCGCGCATCACCTTCCCTGTGTTCTTTACCCGACCTCTAATCCGATGCGGCTTTTCTTCTGTCGCTAACCTAAGTTTAAATTCTCTCTTAGAATCTACCTATTGTACTTAGGGTGTAATAATCGGGGACGGAGAATAGACGTAACTCCATTATTTGGCTAAGCGACAAGTCTATTCATCCATAGACACAATTTATTTTTGTTAAGTAATTTCCGACGATTGTCCAGTGCTAACTGATTTGTTAAAAATGCATTTTTATTGTGAGATTTCTTCAGAATGTTAAATTCCCATGTGGCACGTTCTCCTACCCCAACATGTCCATATATTTTTCAATGAATTAGGAATTATGCTCATTAACGCTGCACTTCCTACCAACAACGTGCAACTTCCTTTGTAAAATAAAATTCATTCATTGCAGAATGCAGGCCTATACCTTTCCTTAGTACTATCTACATACCCTATCTGAATTTAAAGTTTCCTAGCGAGTAAAGCATGACATGACATTTGCTTAACCAGTTTTATTGTGCTAACAAACATTTTCAGAAGCATTACCACATTATGCGCTGTTCTTGTCTGCAATTCACAAAACGACCTTCTTTTCTTAGCTCATTTGTTTATACATACAGCACACTGCATTCCCTGGAACTTCAAGCTAGTTAACGAAAGCCTAAAGTAGAACAACACACATCCACGTAACAGAGACTTATGTCAGTAAGATGTGCCCTTCTTTCGCTCATATCAGCACAAGACAGTCAAGACAAATTCGATGACTTGCTAAAATAGCAAGAAGTGTTTCTATTTATGTTTCTATCTTTGTCTTCTTCTCTCCTCCACCAAAAGATAAGCTTAGAAAAGCAAAACCAAAGGACCATATGCCCTAATCTACAAACCTATCCGAAAAGGAGTCAAGTAGAAGAACAGATCTCTTAACTGTTTTCATATGCACATACACTATACTAGAATAATCATAGATATCTTACAGGTTGACCCTTTTAACCGTAGTAGTAAAACCTTTCTTGTCTTCTCTCCTCATGTCTGATGACCATATGAATTGTCCAGTGTGTACTGTGTATTAAAAACGGGGAAACTAAACTTATATAGAACAGAAAATAATGCGCTACTAACAATATGGCAAGTAGCATATAACAAATGGATACAAATGGCCAAACTGGTGCACAGAAACAAAGTATATAGCTTAGAAATTACAGTCTCCAGCTGACGCTCTTGTTGCCCTGGACCTTTCTTCCCTCGACCAACTTGCATTAGAATCACCTTAACCTATAGCCCGAGTATCTAAACCTCCACAAGAAATGAAAGAAAGGGAACACCTTTTAATTTTTCACTCCGTCTGTGCAGCATCTT
>JABASH010000364.1:0-42850 GCA_019776445.1 Tomocerus maximus
TACCAACTGGTCTTCCCGTAAAAGTAAACTGGTTTTGCTAAAATAAGTGCACTTGTCGAAACTCAAATTTAAAGAGAACATTGTGTTTATTAAAATATTCAAACAAAATCAGTTAAGTAACCAAATAAGTCAATTATGAGTATCACTCATACTAATTCTTAATCTACAGTTATATTATAGTCTGGGGAAAAAACCTCTCCCATCCTTGCACTGCACATTTTGTTGAGGAAGCGAATGTATGTCTTCTCATTTTTGTTGCGAAGAAGTCCGTATACTAAAGGAACCGCAACATTGTTCACTAAACCGTGCATAGTGTATACTTGAGAGTGTATAACTTTGGACATATACGGAAGGTTCCATCCATCAACCAGATATTGCACTGTGCTAAGGTCTGAAACAAAATGACTAAACAACATAAATACTTGCTACTTATATAGGTTTTAATTATCATATTATGTTAATTACCCGTAGATTTTCCTTTGTTGGAAAGATACTAGATTGAGATGGAATAAATTAGTTCTACAAAGCAATTTACCATAGCATATGCAGGTAGATGCATGATGCATGACTATGACTGATACTTATAATTGACTTATTTGGTTACTTGACTGATTTTGTTTGAATATTTTAGTAAACATACAATGTTCACTTTAAATCTGAGTTCCGATAAGTGCACTTATTTTAGCAAAACCAGTTTACTTTTACGGGAAGACTAGTTGGTAATTGACCAAGACCAGTTTACTTTCACGGAAAGACCAGTTTGTTTTTAGAGAAACCAGTTTACTTCTTACTCAAGAAACCAGTCCATTAGGACGAGTTTGCGTGATACCAAGTTTGTAATATGCAAAAAATTGTAGTACAAGCCCATTATATTATTATTATATAATAGATTAGTATCATAAATATACATTAAATACGCGCTTGGCATTTTGGGGAGTTAATCCATGACATAGACATGAATTGTTGCGCACAACAAAATATTTTTTTAATCATTACAAATATTTCTGAAGTTCGGGAGATAGAGCAATGTATGTACCTATGTCGTATCTACAGGGTGTATTTTATTCGAGGGCTTCTTTTCATTTCTTCCGTTATGCAATGTACAATACCAACCGATTTTCCCTAGTAGGCCTAGGCCTACCTATATATACCATCTTGTAGAGAATCGTTTTGTAAATCTAATGAAACCTAATACCATGCAAATCGGTTGGAGTAAAACGGTTTAAAAGAATTTGAAAAATAATGTTTTTGAATTTTTGAAAATTTCATGAAATTTTGCTCGATTTTCATTTATCCGAATCTAGCTCACAAAATATTATTTTTGGAATAGTTCCAGGATTGTTATTGGAATCGAAGTAGTGATTTTTCACAAAATTTCATCAAAATCGAAAGTGATCAATTTTCGAAATTTTTCGAGATCGTTAAAATCTGGAAAAAGTAACGATTCTGGAACTATTATTCCAAAAATTTTTTGTGAGCTAGATTGGGATAAATCGAAATCAGACAAAATTTCATGAAATTTTAATTTTTTTTTCAAAATTCTTTTTACCCGTTTTACCTCAACTGATTTGCATATTATTAGGTTTTATTAGATTTGCAAGAAGATTCTCTACAAGATGGTATGTAAACCTACTAGGGAAAATCTGTTGGTACAATGTATCTTTCAAAACGGAAAACACGAAAAAAGACCCTCGAATAAAATACACCCTGTATTTACGTATATTGTGTTTGGATGGTATGTCCAAGTAAGCAAGCGCCTCTCTGGGTTTGCATCTTTCGAAATTCAACATAGTGCTGGGGGCCTAGTATTATATACAGTATGTCAAGAAAGTGGGTCATCAAATTTCTTTGTCTCTCCTACCACAGCCCACACAGACTAGATATCTGCAAACCTACAAAGTTTATAGAAAATCTTTCTCCAAATCCAATGAACCCGGTCCCAAGAAAATCGATGAAGGTTAAGACGGTTAAAACATTTTTTGAAAATAAAAAGTTGAAATTGTGGTGAAAGTTTAAAGTCAATTGACATAGGACTTATAATATCACCTTCCCCACCACAACCCCACAGACAAGATATCAAAAAACCCTCTAATTTGTTTGTAGAGACTCATTCACCGAAAGGAATGAGTCTAATTACATCAAAATCATCGGTGAATATTAAGTGGGCAAAACCGTTTTTAAAAATTACCTGTACTCCAGAGCCCAAATTTTGACCAATTTTAGTTTATTTACTATTCAAAATTTGGAAAAACGGAACCTTACACACCTTCGGTATATATTTCAAGAATCGAAGCAAATTCGGTTATATTTTTAAATGGGTCCTAAAATTGGATACGAGTTCCAGCCGAGCCAGCCTTAAGCTAAAACATGATAATCGCTGCATGACAGGAAGTAATAAATGACATAGGTACACTATTCGAGAGACCGTGCGAAGTTACATTAAGGAAGAAACCCTGATCAACATCTCTTGGCATTAAGTGGTTCAAAAAAATTGCTGAAAATAAAAAGAGGAAAATATGTTTCTCTGAGACCTAACCCAATGGATATCTGTAACTAGAAATACTGTGACCAAGCAAGGCACACCATCTGAAAGTCTCCATATTTTTTAACATAAATGAGGGAAGTTTGGTGAAGATCATTTTAAAAGTTAAGTGAATCAGAAAAATTATTGAAAATAAAAAGTGAAATATTGCTAAAATTTTAAGAGCACTTCTGGAATCTTCCTGGCCACAAGCATTTTTATTTTTAAATGAGAGTTTCATAGACTTCCTTAGAATTGTTTTGAGGATTTTCCCACCCATGTCATTAAAATCGGAGGTTGTCTAATTTTCATCGTTTTCCACTGTTGGGTCAGTTTCTTCTCCACTTTTTATTTTAGGGATTTTTTGAACCCTTTAATATCAACTGGTGCAGATCAAAGTTCCCTGATTAATGTAATCTTGCATGGTCTTTCGAATGGTTATGTCACTTGCCTGTACTACTTCCTATTTTTCAGATACAGTGAGGTACATTAGCCGGGCACCTCAGTGTTAAATCCCTATGGACGGTTTCTAGTCTGCCATACTGTAGTTATGGTATAATAATTCATACCGTTATTAAATTTTTTAATTGTGGGATCCATGATCTTTATTAAGATTTGCAAAATCCTCATATACCTCCAATAACACAATACCACTTTGTGCGTACAAATCATTTGAAATATAAAATTCTCTGAGTTTTTCTCCAGTCTCCTGTATTATGCCTATATGGTATAGTCTCTCGATTTTTTAAAAATGGATGTATATTACCAAATAGGCTATGCCGTCCATCGACGATGTATAACGTACATGCAGATGCAACATATTAGGTAAAATTGCTCTATCTCTGAAACCTCAGAACATTTTAGTATTAGTATTATGGATTAGTGAGTAGATAAGGATGAGATTGGACGCAGTGGTGTACTACACTCCGTTTTTCGTTGGCTATGTACAAATACTTATCTCTTAGTTTTTGCATACGATTTTCTTCCTTTCGGAATATACGTATCCGATTTCGTGAAGAACATTAAATGGCATATCTACCTGAGATTGACTATTATCTTAAAGTGATGAGATGCATGAATCAGATTATGTTAATAATAAATTGAATGTGAGACATAGATGATTAATCTAGATTCTTTAAAGTGACTTTATTTCAGCAGCTATAAAGAAATCCCTGCATGAAAGGGAATGTATTGCTCTAAGGGTCTACATTAATAATCGCTCATGTCTGTAATTTATTTACATTGCATACAACACAATCAACACTCATGCCTTAAAGGCGTAATTCAGGTTAATTAGTCAATCATGCTACAGTCATACCCAGCAACCCATTCATTTTGTGAACCTCTTATATTATATTTTTCTTCTAAAGTTGTCCTCTTCTGTGGCAGATGAATTGCCATCACATATTTAGAGTTTTAGTTAATGATATTAATTGCATGTACTTGTATTTACGACGGGGGGATAATCCACGGGAAACACTTGTGCAAGCAACTCAGCAAAGGACTAGTAATAAGTCTATTACAAATCTATTCTATACATAGTTTACTACATAACATTAATATGTTTGTCGTACGGTTGTACGAATGAGGAGGAATTAGGGAAACTCGGTTTTATGATCTGATATCGGTATTATTTAATACGGTCAGTTGAAAAGTTATCTGTCAACTGTACATAATCAATCTTGCTATGTATTTAATGGAAGTATATAGACAGATAATTACTTTTGTATAGTTGCCTCACTACGTTTTATATTATTTATACGAGATTACATAGTAACATACAATACAGAATCATTTGTGTCTGTAGTTTCCTTAATGTATTTATGAAACAGTAAATAAAATATGATGAAGCTCTTTCCTTCAACCTAAGAATAGTAAAACAATCACGAGCCTTTTCGTTTTGGTTGGTAGTTGGATGCTATTTGCTTTATAAAGTACCAATCGCTACACATATTAATATTATTTGTAAACTTATTGAGATGCTACTAAATTGTCAAATGAAAATCTGAGATGACTCTTAGAAGCCAGTCGCTGTGAATTAATGGAAGTACATCAAGTACATTATAAGTAATATTTATAGTAACAGGGCAGTATGCAGTGGAGTAGCTTCAAACGTGCAAATAAATAAAACCGCTTACACAATATTTAAAATTTCTTATACAATAGGATTTATGAATGTGTCACTGTGCCGTTATTTAAATTAATTAGGAACCCAAAACACTGGCTTGTAGTGTATATGTAGGTATATCGCACATAAAGTACAAAAAGGAACTGAATATATAGTTAGGGATGATCAGCTCATCACTGATTCACCTGACACTCAACAACTTTGTAATACTACAATAATCCTATTACAGATACAACATACATTACTAGTACAGTCTAAATTTCTAGGACGCCTACACACAATTTGAACATGGTACTGTCTCATTCAATAATAGTCTGTGTTTCTATATCAGGAATACGGCAATAGCTAATTGGACATGAAAACCATACAGCTCCAAGAATACTTTTCTCTAGTGGTTAATACCTTGCCAGTAATAATATCAACTATATACCTACATAGTATTTTCCATTAGAGTACAAAGATATTTATTTATGTAGTACTAACAAAACTAAGATCCCTATAGCAGATAAATTAAGATAGGTAATGAGATATGAAATGACGAGTGAAACCCTTTTGTGTGTCAGTAGCATTTAAATACAGAAGTACAGATCCGTCTGCACTTTTTCAGTTTCATGAGGACAGGGGTGAAGTAAAAACACAGTAGTAATAAGCTACATTGATTTGGTTACAGACTAGCTGGCAACTTTTGCTGTTTGCATACAAACATCATTCATTGATTTCGAAATCCTAGGAACTGTCCATACATACTATTGCATTGCTAACAGTACTAATAGTTTTACGTTGCTTATCTACATTGTCCTAAACATTGCACATACACTAGTTACATAATAGAACATCGTGATGATTTGATGTCTGATTACATACACCTTCTTTACATTACAGTATAATACACACTTATTAGTATAGGTACATAAAAGCAGTAAATCTAATATATACACTCACACTCCATACATTTCATTATATAAACTACCACATCCGTCCCCATAACTTAAGTTTCGTTTGTGAAGATTCCGAGTTTATATTTAATATGAAGAAATTGTGTTGCATTATTGGTTGGTTTTGGTTGTAGAATATGTATTCCAAGTTGGTAACATTTAGGAGCTAGTATAGTTACTTTACGTATTCATTTGTTACAGTTATAAATACGCAATAATATTATAGGTACTTGGTAAACTTTTTGATTCACACTTCAGATCAAACACACTTCTTATCTATCTTAAGTTTCGGAGAAAACCGAATGTTTGGTTACTTAGTGGATGCAAAGAAAGTTGTCCATTCTACATCACTGAGCGTAACATTCTTTTCCTTGCGATTATCTTGAGATCCAAGTATCCAAGCTTCCGAAGCTTGCTCTTGCTATTTAGTCGTTCTTATTGTTAAATAATATGTATGTAGTTGCGCTAAGTAAGTTGCTATCTTATTGTAAGTATGTATAATTAGTACACGAGCCCATAGTAAGAAATTTATGCTGCGTACAAGGGACAGTCTTTCACCTATTTGATTGGCGATATTGCATTTTGCAGAGTTGTATATAGTTCTGTTAGGTTGTCGTTTGTTTTACTTTACCGAGTACATGCGTAACTAACACATCATCACTTCTTATCAATTACATAATATGTACTTGTGGCGATTGGGTCGATGTATAGGGACGACCGAATAATATTTGAGGAGTAGGAGCACATACATGCAAGCAAAATTACAGTACCCCGATCATTAGCTTTGTACACTGTCCATTCACTCGTTAATACTTTTGTATTGGAAATATTACGGAGTAATTATGAAGTCTATGCGATAAACCCTTATCGAAGAAATTTTTCGACAGAAAAACAATACCATAGATACACTACATAGATAATTACAAATTATGTCCGTCAATAGATACTTCGTTAAGTGTGCAACAATGCACATGTATGTACAACTATTCGTTACATTACAAGTTGATTTGGCTCTATTTCCAGATTTCATAATTAGATAACAAGCCGTAGTAAAAATTTCGTTTCACCTACTGTACCCTTGCTGCTGCTATTCTGCGGTAAACATCTCCTATGGTAAACATGTTTTAACGAGAGGGAGGATATCTTAATGGTTGTAACATTGTCCATGTCGGATAAAAGTTGTTCTAAAAGGTGGCCATGGCTTACATAAGTATCATTGAGGTATTTATATTCTAATGTCACTGATATTGCCACAAAAGTAGCCGGTTGAATACACACAATATTATGTTCCATTCTTTAGAAAGAGTTTCTTTAAAAGTATCAAATTGTATTCACTCAGCCAATGAGTATTTCGGAGCACAGTGTTGGCAAAATTGTAGAATTGAACAGTAAGTAGAGAAGGTTGGTGAATTGGTTTACTAGATTAAAAGTCGTTATCTGTAGTAGCATTTTGAATCATCCAGAATGTTCATTATCATGACATATGAGAGTTCTCTGTGTCTTACGGGGGGAGTAATAATCCGGGTAGTATAGTAATCGATAGGGTCTCTAGCAAACTGTAACAATCTGTAACGGTAATTCAAAGACCTAAACGCTCAAGTCTTTGATTGTACGTAGATGCAATATCGGCGTAGGTCAATCTTGGTAAATAATCATGTAGGTAGTAGTATATGTATGTAAAATGAAACGGGTATATGTTAGGTAATGAATGAAACTAGGAGTAGTAGGTATCTTATTATTAATTCTGTTTATGAACTGGAATGACTGATGTTGGACGATTGGTTGACGAGGAAACTATTGGTCGAATCTGCTCGAGTCCATACGAGACTCGGCAGCATGGGATGATGAGGAGAAAGAGAGATCTTCCGCCAAGTCTTCGTGTTTGTCCATTCCTAGAATATCTTCATGATCGTCTCGACCCATGGATTCCCCATCCGAGGAAACTCCGTATTGAGTCCCGCTTTCAGAAATATCCACTTCTCTTTTCATCAGGGCGCTCAAGGCACCTCTGTCTAACCCGCAATTGCTCAAGTGGTGCATCCCGTTCGATTGGATTGGGCTGGAACTGTCTCTTTTCATTCCTGATGGACTTCCGTTCGGGGATCTGCAAACAAAACATCGATATTACATCCACCACAATTTTTATTACTCTGGAGTAAAGTATTGTCAGAATTTAAAAAACTAAAAACATTTAAAGATGCAAATGATAAAAATAGGAAGAAAACGAATAAAATAAAAAACATATTGAGTAATAGATAAATTAATTAGCACACCCAATCCAATCGGGTGAGCTGGCTGATTGACGGCAAGAGGATGAGGCACCCATACCCATAGCATCTGTACGTACTCGGACCAGTTGTATTTCATCGGTCCGGTAAGTACATAGGCTTCTTTAAACGCAAAAGAAATAAAAGAAAATTTAAAAGAATATTAAGACCTTTGATGAGTTATCGTTCAAACCAGATTTAGTGTTACCTTGGATCTAATGGAGATACAGGTGCCTGGTCAGGGCTCACGTTCCCTGCGTTCATAGACCCAACAAACGGTAAATTGCTGTCTGCTAAGGCGGCCTGTTAAAATAGAAATATTTACATGAAAATCATTTTACCCAGTGAACTGTTTTCTGCATTTTTTGAATATTTAATATTGTGTTTTTACATAAGAAGAAATATTTACTTGAAGACTTGCGTTGATGCTTTCGCCATAGAGAGTCGGACTTTGTGTTAGAGTAGGGCTCTTGGACTGAATTCCCCTATAATTCGCAGTACAGTCAATTAGATACTATTTTTAGAGTACAAACGAAAAATAGAAAAATAGGCAATGTGTAAGATTTTTGGTATGAGTGAGATAAAATGTGACTGTGCTAATGAGAAAAGGATGCAAAGTCAACACTGAGATTGAAGACAAGAAATACAATAAAATATCAAGAAGGACAAAGAGTAAGCGGAAGTGGAAAGAGAAAAACGACAGCTTTTCATTCCTAAAATCGTTGCGACAAACTACCTTGACTGAGATACACAACTACCGGGCCTGAGAATAAATATCACAAAAATGCACAAAATTGCTAAGCGAATTCAAAAAAAAGATAGAGAGAAAAAAGAAAGAGGACTTTCCCAAAACTACGATGAAAATATAAAATACCAAACGATTGTATGGAAATGTTTTTTGTAAAATTATTTATTTACCATATCATGAACAACTGAAATCTAAGGGAAAGTCCATCTTTGATGTCAGGATCCAAGTGATCATTTTACCTGTTACTCTTGGACTCCAGATCCTGTGTGGAAAATGTTCCTTTCGTATTCTTGGATTTATATAACGAGAAAAAGACGAAAAAAATGTGGATGATCACTTGGAACTCGATACTGACATTAGATTCCGAATGGATGAAAATATGAAGACGAAAAAACGACAAGAAGATATTCAAAAGTGAATTAGAAAAAAGACGATCGAAAGAGAAAAGATATAAAAAAGAACGTTTCTGCAAAAGTTCAACCTTTCTGTACTCTCGCTGACGGTTCACTTGAAGAGTTGATAGCATAAATCCTACGAAAATCCTGAAAAATCTGGGGCTACAAAAACAAGGACGGGAGCACTGTCAAATACATATGGCATAACTTTTCGTATCCGTCGTTTAACTTTCTTTCATAGATTACATCTAGCTCAAACCCTTTTTACTGATTTGCTATTAATTTAGCAAAAATACCAACCAAAACAATTTTTCGAAACAAATGGTCTCAAAAATATATATTTCTCTATTTCATTTAAAATCTGCACATCTGAGAGTCTTTCAGATCGTAAATGATTTTCCTTTTTCATGTAGCATCTGAAGTATTGACTACTAAGTATAACCTTACAATAAGTACAAAACATTTTAGCCGTAAATGTTGGTTGCCTAAACTATTAAACGTTTAGAATTCAAATCCATTTCGGTATATAACTGTTGAAACAAATACTTTACTGTTAACTAAAAAGTATCTGTAGGCAAAATTTAAGAATTCATTTAACAACAGTAAAATTTTATTGCTTGTTCATTCTTAAAAATTCTGATAACATTTCGTTGAAGGCTATATGAAATATCTGATTTGGGTTACCATTTAAATTGATAAATGATTTTGCCTAATTCAGTTGACCTAGTAAATGAGTATAGCTAAAGTAGTAATTGCATCAAATAAGAATGATTTCATTCACATTATTAGGGCTTATGGATTGACATTGTTTGTGAATAGGTTGGTTGGGAAAAGGTAGAAACGATACCGACGATATATTATTTCAAAATTTATTGCCATTGAATTGAAATTTTAAAGGAAACAATTTTTAGACTGAATTTATTTTCAATATACAAAATTTAAAAAAATAATTTACTATCTTTTTGATTCAATTTTATATTGTTTAGTAAAATTGATTTAAGATGAATTAGATTTTTGCTGTTACATGGCTTAGTACAAAAGAAACGAATGTTGATAAGTGAATAGACAAATAGAGAAAGTAGTGAAAGGGATGGGGAAAGTTTGGTGTGGGAGTCGAGAGAGGTCACCAAGTGTGTGGCTGCGAAAATGTGAGTGGGTTCTTACTGTGCAGACGGATGGTGGGATGATGGAGAAGGTGATGGGGTTGGGTCATATTTCCTAGGTCGGCCTCGAGACAAATGTCGGCGTTTGACGAATTCAGCATCATCCACCATCCAGAAAGATCCGAAGTCATCTTCGTACCGTACAAAACACTTGTGCAGGGAGAGATTGGTGCGGATGGCGTTCTGTGTACACACAGCACCAAAGAAATAGAAAAAGAGTACGACAAAGAAGAGAAAGTCCTGAGAAAGTAGAATCTAAGCTGTTTAGACCTCTTACGAGCCCTTGAATTGAATCCACGTTCCAGCAAACCATGTCTGATTTCCTTTACCTGGTCCCATGTCGACGGTCACTCCTACTATTTTCGCCTGACTGAGTCTACTAACTGACCGACTGCACTGAACCTTCGTCGAACCTTTTAGACATGGACTGCATGCTATCCATTTGCATAAGCACTTCATTGCACTAATGTCTCGACCACAGCTCCTCTTGCACTCATTTAATCTTAACAAATCTCTGAAATATCTAATTTGCATAGTATAAAGAATATATTATATAGAATAAATATAAGACAGAGTAATGTCTAAAAAAGATTTTTAAAGAGTAAAGAACTGAGTGGTGGGAAGAGCCGAGCGAGACACGATAGCGAAAGCTGTCGAAAAAGAAGGAGTGACAAGAAACGTGTAGTAGTAGTAGTAGAGTGAAAGTACCAAAATATGCACCAAATAGATAGAGAGAGAGAGACAGAATAAAGATAGAGAGACGAGATGAGAAAGCGTAAGTAGAAAGGAGAAAGAGCGAAATCGGACATGATTGCCGGACAGAGAGCCAGATATAGAGGTCAGTGTTGACAAGTGTCAGCGAGCCACTTGGTCGCACATACCCCGTACTACACCGCTGGGGCCGACGTTTGTAAAATTCCACCTCGTCCACTGTCCAAACTGCCCCTTTGACGTTCTCCACTCGCATGAAACATTTGTGCAGCGACAGGTTGTGTCGCACTGCATTCTATACAAAATAAGACACACACCAAAGTAAGCAAATGCAAAACAAAACAATCAGCCAAATCAACGATGGACCTTTCAAAAATCAAAAAGAGTGATGGATGGCTCCGTCAAAATCCGTAGAGTCGTCATCATCGCCAAAATATAAATACTTACGGACACTATACAATTGGGTCCAGCTGTGATATGCTCTAGCAGTTAGCCAGCTTCTACGATCAAGTATACAAAACGGACCACCGTCGTCAAAATTTACAGTCCTCTCACCGACTGGCTCACAAAACTCTTCGACCCAACAAGGCCTCGGTTCAAATAGAGTCCAGCGACAAGCATAATAATATTCTACTTGTGTCCGTTCTCGTGTCTACGTATACTTTAGTCTAAGTTACTAATGCTCTAACTACCAGTGCCAAATAATAATGAATCGCTAATAATAAGTACCTACTCAAATCATAAATTGATTCAGTCATCAAATCATAAATGCTACAAAATATCGCCTGCTTAGTGTACGGATTATTCAGACATTATTAATTACCAGTAGATTAACTCATAATTAGGCAAGTATCAATAAGATGTAGGAGAAAGTAGAAATACTTGTTTAAGAATTCTATATCGAAAATAAGGTGAGATTGTAGAAATAAGGCAGTTCAAGAGGGGAAAGGTAAATATCTGAGGTAGTAGTAAATCAAACCGAAGAAAACAAATCTGTTTCATAAGATAATAGCTACTCATAACAGAACAGATCATGGAAATAGAGTGAAAGCAGAGAGAAAGTGTATCGTTACTCGGGAGTTTTAATGCACTGAATATTCCGTACACACTGTGGCAAAACTTGATTAGATATTCGAAAAACAAACTGTAAGAAAGTGTATGAGATCTGTGGCGTGGCTCTCAATTTATTCACATGCAACTGAAGCTCTTGAGAAAGCAATGATGCTTCACAAGTTGCTGCAAACTTACTCGAGAAATGTATTAGGCTCACTTGAATGTAAACACACAGTCAGTGAGTCAGGCAGTTGAATGTGTACTGTAGCGTTATGTATCCACATCCACCCACATCAATATAATATTCTACTTAAATACTAGACGGTGTATAGAAATGTCTGAAATATGGCTTTATATTATGTCCTCGTGGAAGAGAGTGAAAGCAGAGTGTATAAAATTCTGTAACAGAGTCGCTACTGTATAAAATTCTGTAACAGAGTCGCTACTGTTGAAAAGGACATCAAAAGAGTAAATAGATCGGTGTGTATTTAGATATGCAGTTTTATGTGTTATGTAGTCGAGGCGGTGGATATGGTGACTGACTGACTGACTGACTGACGATGAGTCGTGATCCTAAGTGAGTCCGGAAAGTGAGTAAGTGAGCCAACCAAGCCAGACCATAGGCAGCCAAGCCGAGTTGAGCTGGCAAGGCATTGAGATGATGAGATGGCAATGGCATCACCGAGGCTGACGGACTACCAACTACGTTTCGGTGAATTCGGGGGTAGGAGACGAAAGGTTCGTGCCGGGTACGTATCGTTCGTGGATGGGCCGTGTTCGTCTTTATCATAGAGACGCGCTCCTCCTGAACACCGAAGCGAATTGAAAGAGAAGTAGGAATAACAAAGGAGATCTCGATAAATATTAAAAACGACTCCTGGTCGCTCGAATCCAAGCAAGACGTAACAAAAACTTTACAGTCAGATAAACCTGCTGTTGGGATCTCAAAGCTCTCCATTATTCATAGACATTTGCATATATATTGGTTGCATTTTTGAGTAAACAGTGTCAGGTGTTTACACATTCACAGTGTCAATATTGTCTAAGACTCTCCCTTAATCTTAAGAAGCAGCCTAAGCAAAGCAAACAACCTTCCTTTTTTCACTTCATCATACAGCTACACAGCCAATCATAATCACCTCCTCATATTCTCGATTAACATATCAACTACCTACTTCTGCGACTACCCTAGCCATCATCTCTGATCTCTCACACTCAACCATATACTCTGACTCTTCACTTGCTCCTCACTTACTCCTCCAATCCAACATACTTATTATTACCTTAACGCTACATTAAATATTCCTAACAGATACATTTTTCTACTTACTACCCTTCCTCGACTTCCTCCCCATCTTCTACCCAAACAAACATCCTTTCTATCTACATAAAAATAAAGCACTAGCTAGCTCTATGTAACCTCAATCTCAATTCCAGTGCTTTACCAATTAAAACACACACAGGTGTGTATTGAGTTGAGACTCCTTAATGCTCCATACTCCATATACATTGCTATAAATTGTAGTTATACACTTAAGGTGTCAATATATCTATAGACACTAAGATGACTTAACCTACATAAACAATCTCATCCTAATCTCAATCAAATTCTATCTATTGAACAATACAAAATTAATAATACAATTCTTTCCTAGTATGTATCTCCTTTATTTGTTAATTACGTATCTCTCTCTTTTCGTTTTGGAATCTAAATCATGCATGTTATTACATTAGTTAGTAGGGAATTAATTGAGATACGAATATAAACTAAGAGGTCTATATAGCAATATAGTTGAGAATGTCTCTTTTGTATGGTACAGCTACAAATATAGTCCACGACTTAAGCTCATGACCAGTTTTCACTGGGCTAAATAAGTGAGTTGCAGATAGAAAGAGTGTAAGTACTCATGATTGCAAATACTTTCTCTGTCTGACTCAGTCACTCAGCAGTCATTCATTCTTACTTTACGACAACTCATATAATGGCAGTAAAAGAAGTGTTTTATAAGTAATATGACAATATGACATATACTAGACGGAACCAACGCCCACCCTGCCCTTCCCTACAAGATATAAGGGAGTTTGTTCCTCGATCCCAACTTCATCCCGAATATCAACAACAATTCTCTTTCAATTCGCTTGGTTTCATTTTCTGTTTTTCTACTCTTAAATGTTACACTCTGCGGTATAAAACATTATTAGCAGTAGTTATATAATATATGCGCATAGAGATACTTGTGGTGCATTATACGGACCAACAACATTTGCATACTGTACTTACCTATAGATGAGTCTGCCTCTGGCACATATGCTCTCTCACCAAAGTTCATCTTTCTCTCACGCACATCATTCACATTACAGTCTATTTGTTTATGTACACTACACAAGTTATATACATTTTATTGTGAGATAAAGTTGTCTTCTGCATTGCAAAGACGACTATCATCAAATTGTCATGTCACTGTTGACACTTGCACTGGATCCACATCCACCCCACAATATTGCTCATCTCAACCACCTTTCTTTCTCTATGTATCTTTGTTGTGTACGTAGCTAATATTCCCAACTGTACTTCTCTCTACGTTACTCAAAGAAAACATCTCCATCTACTACGACATTGCTTTTTCGTTGATTTAATATTTGCCTTTAGTTCTACTGTCTCAATTGCTCCCTCCTCCTGTTTCTATTAGTATCAATACATTTCTCTTAATATTACTTTCACTTTATTTATTTAAACTTCAAGTTTCTCTTCCAGACCAAATAAACTTTCAAGATTTGTTTTCTGAAAGAAAATAAACATTTGTAGTTTTCGAGGGCATTGAGACAGCTATGAGCTAATTCCTCAGCTACTATGTAACTAAAAAGGAACTCTTAGCAATAATATACACGCCAAGCCAAAGATTCTCCATATACTACTCGTACTTATGTACACAAATATAAAACCAACCTTGATTTAATTTGCATTGTAAATATAAATCAGAATTTTAAAACGTCCTCTACCTCCAAAATGCGTTTCATGTCACTTTTACTAGTATCGCTTGGATTCTAAACAATTTACAATTACTAATTGAATAAATAATTCATTTTCCTTCCCTTTCCCTATTTAATTACATAACATGTGTAGTAGAATGTTAGTCAAATATGTGCATAATGGATGAGAACTTTTGGTGAGAGGGTACATAGTGATAGAACGGACGAGCTTGCTCAAGCCAAACCAATGTAAGTAACAATCGGACATAATAATCCGCTATGCTACTGACTTTCTTAAAGACACTAGACTCTAGTCATAATTTCTACTATGTATTGGTTCAACCGAGACTGTGGAGCATTTATTTCTCATACATTTTTACTTTTAATTCATTTCGTTTGTGCCTAGTTTTACCTTCCATGTCGCTGCATTTCGTCTGAAATAGCAAAAGGTGTTCTGAAACCAATTATAAATTTCATTCAACGTCAACTGCTTGTCCGGAGATTCAATGATTGCCTAGAACAGAAAATTAGTTTAGTCAAATTAGTTTATTTTACATTTTTGTCACTTGAGATATGACATTTTAAAGTAGACAAACGCTTATATTGTTATAATTGCTCAAGATCTTCCCTGAATGCTTATTTACTACAGTTGAGTGATTACCTGTCTAATCAGTGAAGCGTAAGTAAATGGCGGTCGCACGTCTGCATTTTTGTAAAATTCACGATTGCGCTGGATTTCTGAAAAAGCACAACAATTGCTGGTTAAATGATGAGGAATATGAAATTGAAATTACTTAGCTATGTTTGAGCACTGTGTTTCGTTAAAAACTATATAGTATCCAGTGATAACAATATTACAAAAGTAAGTATATCAATTTACACGATGAAACATTTGTGAAAAATGGTAACTAAAATATTGATAATAATATTGCAGCATAGTGAGAAAGATACTAGATAATTTAAAACGAGACATATTATAACTCCAAATATATAGGTTCTACATTTCTACAACTAACTGAGGGGTAGATGATAGAAAATAGCTTTTCACTACTTTGCACATTTCGTCGACTGGACGGAGTCTGCAGAAGAGAGGGAGGGAGAAAGTGTTTCTGCTGTGTATGCAATAGCTTTATATTTATACGATACGGTGGAAGAAAGTGACAGAAGAAAGAAATTGTAGAGATGTACGTTATTTCTCCGTATTACATTTAGTAAGTACTACTTCTACAAAACTAAATTGAAGGAAGATTTATTTATAGGAGACGAAACTGAGTGAGTAGACATAAGAAGACAATGCTATGCTGCGAGGGTAGTAAAAGTATACTATAAGAGTACTAAATGTCTATAGCTAGGTAGTTATGTAAGTAGGATTTGGACTAAATACCAGAATGGAGAGTACTAATTGTAGCACGTATAGGTAAAGTATGCCAGGCCAGGAGAGGCCAAATCTCATCCACACAGAGAGAAAAGATAGGAGAGATAGTCGGAGGATGGGGAAGAATATTATTGCTGGATAGACAGATACTTTGTAGTCGGGAGAAATGGGTAGAATAATGTATTGAGTCATGTTGTGGGCAACAATTACAATAAAAGGAACAACTCTTTGCAAAAGACATGACAAAGAACGAGTTTTTGGAGCGGATGACGATGAAAACGACTTGGCAAATATTTGTTAGGGAGACTACGGTAATTGTAGGAAAGGCAGATAATAAGAAATTTTTATGCATCAAACGTCCAGGGTAAATTATTTGCAAACGCGGCGGTTGAGCCATTACTTCAAATCCTAGGCATTTTTCTACGAATTTTTCTTGGGGGAAATGACAGCATTACAAGTCCATTATGGTTAAGAATCCTTTGAAAAAGCTCGTTAAAGAATTCACATTCATGGTTCGCAGATTCCAACATAAGACAGCGCTATCATTTTTACTCCATGACTATAGACTCCGAAATGGGTAGTAAATAAGCCCTACTTTCGTGATAGACAACTTTCTCTAACAACGGGGGTTTCCCATTACACGCCGAACAAGCCCTTGACTTTACTTACTCCACAGCCCATGTGTATTTACATACATTACACCCAACTATTTTTAAAACCACCGAACTACAGACTAAGAGTAAGCAACCACAACCACCCCACACTGCTTGGCCCACCAACTCTACTCAAATCTTGTCACCGACTCCAATAATGTTGTCTTCTCCGTGTATACAAACTTCAGCACATGACCAAAAAGTCGGATAGAAAGTACCTGCCTGCCTACTCACTCCCATCCTCCTTTCATCCCGAAACCCAAGAAATCCCAATACTCTATATCCAGCCAGTCTGTCTCTTTCTATTAGGAGTACACATAGAGAGACACTTGCTAAACCACAATTCATATCTATAGATACATAGTAACTAGTAGACTTGCATAATATTCCTACAGATATACTCATTCTTGGGCTATTAATAACTTTCTCTGATAGTTGATAGCAATGCAGAGAGTGCTACACCATCTCAATCCAATTTCTCTCTTTTGTTGACTAGATTTTATGGTTTCGCCGTTATTACTGAGTAAGCGTAGAGATTGGAGACCAGAAGAGAATCGAGACTAGAGCGACTCACATCATATCTACTAGACTAACTACTATCCTGTTACATCTATTCTATATGAAAATGAAAATGAGTAGAATCACGACTCTTCTACAATTTCAACTATTCCTAAACATCCGTGTGCATCTAAAGATGGAGGTATATAGTAATTTCTCAATATACTCGAATTTCTATCTGTAGTTATGTACCTGAGGAAATGAAATGGGTGAAAGAGATTGGACAAAACGTTAGAGTACAGTTATTTTATGTACTTGTGCACTTACAATGTAAAGTTGTTACATAATACTGGGAGTAACTACTTTTACATGTGCATTTTCGACTAGAAAATATATTACTAGAGTAGTTACTATTTATGTATGTAGAAGGTAGTAGCCAACGGATTGAAACATAGGCAAGTGTATGATATTGACTGTAGACAACATAGACAGTTAAAGGAGGGAGAGTTTTGAGTGGAGTTGAGTGCGTGCACATATTTAAGGAGACTGTAGAAAATATTGGTCATGAAAATAGACGTCACACCTGGAGAGATTTCTAGTCAAAGTTGTGTAAAGTGAGAGAAATCGAGGGTAGTGAGTTTAAGAGTTTGTAAGACATTGAATTGCATTGCATTGGAGAGATACACAGGAGGCACATTGGCCATGGTTGTGGTATGTATGAGTATCATTATGCAGATCCTAGGATAATGAAACCATGAAACAATGCTCATAAAAGACATGTAAAGAGGAGGAAGCAGAGAGTGAGTGTTGATGAAAGGAAATTTCATTAGGAGAAGAAGGAGTTGTCTTACGTGACTACGAGCCAAAGCATTTATCCTTCTATCTGTACAGACGCAGAGGGAAAGAGACCAAGACATGGGGAGCAACGGAAGGCAATACCTGAATTGCATAATTTGTTCTAATTTCTTTAAAGTTCTAGCGCGTGGCTTTTGAGTATCTTTCATTTAGCTTAATGACAGCCTGGATGCCAAAGAGTTTCAGATCTTGATGAAGTCATTAAACTTTGAGGGACTTCCACACATCAGTTGTAATTAACAACCAACTGATAACATCGCAGATGTTGGCCGACACTTCTTACTTTCTCCGTCTTCCTCCTCTCACTACTTAGCCACCAACTTACCTACAAATATCCCACCCTATATTATATACATACAGATGTATGCATTCTAGCCCCATCTCCTACCTACTAGTACTACCACTATACAGATATAACGATGTATTGTAGAGTAGCATCTACATATAAAATATTGTCTTAATTCTCCTATACAGACGTCTCGGCTACAAATTCTTCCACCTTAACTAAACAGTGTTATCTCCCAAGATATATGTGCCCCACACACAAATATCAGAATTCAGAACAGTCAGATTCTGCACACAAGAACTAACTATATCAACAACTTGTGTAACTTCTTCCACTTTCTAGTCTCCATCTTAAATAGTTTGCTAAACACCCGAGAATAAATGTCTGCCAGGTTTCAATGCTTTCATAATTACTAATAATAATGCTACAACTACGCTCTGGACTAAATACCTATAGCCACATCCTAATAAAACTCCCTTGTCTCTCCCGTAATTGTTGACGTCCTTTAGCTTGTCACCAAAACTCAGCCTAAACAGCCTAATGTATTTATGGAAAAGTCTCTCAACTCTGCGGGATCTTCTAGATTAGTAACTACCCTATTTAGGACTTAACTTTTTTGTCTACCGAAATATCCATTCTTACGACTAAATTTTACCAAAACACAGTTCTATAAGGATGACATTTTCGAAATTACATCTTATATAGGCATACTATTTCATAATTAGTATCAGAGAGTCATGGAAGAGTATTTTGGATTTACACAAATACTCGGACTAAGAATTTACTATTTGGGGTTCGTAAGAAACTAATTGGACGGAGTTTGTATTTACTAGTCTAAAATGTGGATCTAAATATGTAAGTAGCAGTTACTATTAGAGTAGAGGTTATTATGATCCGTACACTTACAATACAGACAGATTAGATAGAGAGAAGAAAATGAGGTCCGTGGTTCCTATCTTGAGAATATAAAGAGGAGGAATTCTACTCTACGTTAGGAATAATCCTTATCAATCGAAACTAATTAGTGGCCCTTACCACACACACAGAGCACAGAGCACAAGTTGGGTGTGCCATGCTGATATATTGCCGTTGTGTGGGCGGTTTGAGCCTCAGCGTGGGAATTAAAGAAAAGAGCCTCACCTTGCTGCACATCTAGTCCTGCTCTCTCCAGTAAATACGGAAGGCCTAATACGCAGCCAGCAGCATTGAAAGAGAAAGAGAAAAGGACAGTGTCAGCCACGATCAAGACATCACAAATTATATTTGCATACATACATGTACATTGCATAACAATCTTGTCGATGATTCAGCAACGCTTGCTTTGCTACGAGAATACACTAACCATACAATACAGACAGCCATAATATACACAAAAACGTCATGATGCACAAAGATATTATGTCCTCGTATGTACGAGGGAAAGTATAGCTAGTATAATCTCGATAACCATCAATCATATAATTATTAACACTTGGACGCGCCACAACTCTATCCACAACCTCCGAACACCAAACCAACTCCGTATGCACTGCTCCACAATTCTTTTTTTAACTTTCTCCTACTTTTCTCTTTGCTTGCAACTGAACTTTGCAGAGAAATAACGGATTTTGAAAATATTTATTAATTATAGGAGATTTTGTGCAAATTTTGGTGTTTTAATAGAGTTGTTGTGGATATTATGAAGTAGCAGGGTCCATGGGGTGTAAATTTGTATAGATTTGTGTTGATGTTAGTAATACTAGTGGCGGGTGCGGATTAATAGATTGAGATGCTATGAAGCCTCATTCACTCTCTCTTTCTCTCGCCACTTACACGAAAGAGGGTTAAAGTTAAACTTGACTTTTGACTACAACTCATGAGCTCAACTCACAAAAACAGCCAAGCAGAGACATGAACAATTGTCAGTTACATGAAGCACATAGAAAGAGACAGAGAGAGAAAAATGGAAGAGGAACATGCTCTCAAAAGTTTCAAACAAAAAGCCAATCCTTGTATAATATATACTACTAGCCTTTTACCTTCTGTAATATCTAAAGCTGATCTGTCACCCACTCGTCGTCTCACGGGGACTTCTTCGAAAGGGCCTATGTGTACAACATCATTATTCTCATGTAGATTTAAATACAAAATTCACATTTACCATAAAGAAAAGTATATGCCGCTTTTCTCTCGAAATTCTACAAGCAGTAGCCTTAAATGCATTTAACTAAACCAAAAGTACAAAAAGCTAGAAATACCAAGCTCACACACTCAAATCAAAGATTAAATACTATTTGCATCCACTACATCTAATGTCGACTGAAATATTATTCCTTAGCTTAAAGTAATAGCTATATACGCAAACACAAGTCAGCATTCCATATTTAGAGCGACAAACCTTTTTAGAGATAATAGAGCTTTTTTGGATGATAAGACAAGACGTCAGTATAAAATTGATAATATTGGAGATGCATATAGACTGTTGTTTTAAAGGGGAGGTAGTATTTAGGCAGAGAATGTATATGTAAGTGAAATAACGGGTAACTATGTACGAAAGGTAATATAATAGAGTGTCAAACACAAAGTGGGTAAAGTTGACTACAGGACAGGCAAAGTAAACTCATTCATACACTCCGTTGTCTAAGGTTTAGCTTTGGTATGAAAACATGCAAGCGCCCAACAAGGCCAGCGCACGGCGTCCCAGGAGATAGAAACTGGGCTACATGAATTTGAGATTATACTAATAGATTTGTGGTTTTACCTCCTGAGAGTGGCAACGACGCTTTATCACTGATACGACGACGAATAGGCCCAGACATGTTACTGTGGGAAGGTGGCTGGAGCATGGCGGGATTTCGCCCGGAGACAACGGCCGCCGCGGCAGCTGACACCAATCCAGAGGGCGAGAGCCCAGGTAGGAGCAAACTGGGGTTGAGAGCTAGTTTCGCCAACGGGGCGTTGCCAACCCCAGGTCCGGGATTTGGTGGAGGGCCGCCGCACATGGGATTAGGACCATTGGTGGGTATTGGGACACCGTGACAACTTTGTTTCTGCGGAGTGAGAGAGATGAGATTGTAGAGAGTTTTAATGAGATTATGAGATGATAGATGAAAGTGAAAAAAATGGCGTACATGGTCATTAGTTATTGGCGTTGTACTTTTAGGAGAGTCAGGGCGAACGAGATTAGTTCCAGCGGGATTATTAGCTGAGAGATTTTGTTGTTTGTTCATATGCAGATGCTGCATCATAGCTTGGAGGCGATCTCTTTCCTTAGCTAATTGTAGTTCCAGTTGAGAGACAACCTGCATTTGCACTCGGGCCTGGGCTGTAGATCGGTCGTCCAACGTATGCTCGGTATTTAAATGTCTGAAAAATTCGGAGAAAAGCAATTTAGTGAGAATATCCGGCATCGCAGACACTCAACAACGGTTTGCCAATGAAAGTGAGGTTTATAAATGGAGACAAGTGTTAGTGAAGAGTGGAGAACTCTTTTATATTCACTGTCTGCAGTACAGAGAGCGAGTGTTTATATGTATTTAAGTGGAAATGGGATTTTTTTGTTGGAATTCTTTGGGTTGGTGGGTTCGTGTGAGCTGAAGGATAAATCGGCATTCTCTTAATGCTCTGTCAATCAGAATAGCATTGAGGATATTTATCACTTCTCGGGTGGAAATTCTATTAAATTCGATCGAAGAATAATTAGAAAAGTTTTTTGTCTTGCCGACTTAAGAGCTGACATTGAATCAGAATGAAGTGTTCCATACAATATTTCTACAAAGATTCGTTTTCTAATCACCCATGAAACACATAAGGAACGGGAGAAATCCCTTATGCCACAACTAACTATTATTGCATTGCATGTATTGGTGCCGTAACACTCTGCCAACCCAACTCACTCGCTCTATGTATCTACAATCCGAAAGCAAACCTATCAGAGTGGAGGAATCAAGAGTGATCCATGGCCCAATGACTTAAGGCGGACTCCCACTACCTAAACGCTACACACAATCCCTTCCCTAATTTCTTTCCCCTTCAAGCCAAAGGTAAGAATTAGCCCATTACTTGAGAAAAGCGGAGAAGTCGTCGCAGACGGATTCGCATCCCGGCCATTTGCACACCCCATGTCCGTAAAGCGGGTGTTGCTGACTAATTGATTTTTCCACTGTCTCTCCTTTGTCATTGTCTACAGTCATTCCATTTACACTTTCTCGTCGACCTGTCATGCCTGAGAAAAGACCTGAAAAAATTGTTCCCTTTGTCACAAAATGTCTCAAGTAGTCCATATTACCTTATTTTAGACTTTGATATACATATAAGTTTATATATAGAGATCATCCTTATAAGTATCATACCGTTGGGCCCATTTTTTGGACTAGACCCATTTTGATGAGGTATATCGAGTAGACCGGGATTTACTGATGATTCTTGACCTTCTTTCCACCCACTGCTAAGTTCTTCGGGAGCATTCATACCTATTAATTACATATGCATTACATAATTACTTTATAATTACATTACTCTTTCATCCCAACGCTAATGTAGTTGGAACACCTAAAAATCCATCCAAACGTAAATACTAATACGTCCTACGAAATTGCATACCCATTAGGCGACGACATTACCCTTTCGTAATGAGAAAACCTCAAGAAAACAGTTAAATAAAACTTTCACATTTGAATGTTGGGTGTAAAACAATCTTGACTCT
Source organism: Tomocerus maximus (assembly GCA_019776445.1). Taxonomy (NCBI): domain Eukaryota; kingdom Metazoa; phylum Arthropoda; class Collembola; order Entomobryomorpha; family Tomoceridae; genus Tomocerus; species Tomocerus maximus. The sequence continues at coordinate 23,243 of JABASH010000364.1, forward strand.
TTACTGTTGACTTAAATGGAAATGATTTTCAAAACGTGGGATAAGAGTTTGTTCCTGTGGCGAGTACCTTTCCTTAAGAAATATATATAAATACACACACTGTATTTTCAAACTACGTTGAGGAGAAAGTCAATTTTCCCTATTCGAGAGAGTTGAAAGAAAGAGGTTAGAAATCATTTGGTTCTAGGCCACAAATACGGTTTCTAAGTTTAAAACTTAATTGCGATACGCCATAGGAAATCTGAGGAAGTTGCACTGTTTTTTCGCTCGCCTACCTTCTTGCTAGAAAATGTTTTATAATTGAAGTCTGCTTATGATTTGTTGAAAATTTGAAACAACTTCATGAGTTTTTACTCACTCTCCAGGTGATCTTATGATTTTAGATGTACTCTACTGCTATTTTACTTACTGCTATAATGTATTACAATCTAATGTTCCATAAGAGAACTTTCTGTCAAGGAATGCGTCTTAAAATAAGAAATTTGAGACGGGACTTACCTCCGCTACCTCCGGACATGACCATTGAGGGTAAATTCATTCCTTGTATTAAATATTGTCGTTGGGTGAGGGTTATTTGTTGCATCAACTGATGTTGTTGCGCTGATAGTTGTTGGAGAGCACCAGATGATTTTTTCTTATCACCACTTTGAATTATATGTGACTGTTGAAGTACATTTAACTACATAAAACAGTATTGTTAGTTTTTATTTACTTCCGCATATGTAAAAATAAACAAACAGCGCAGTTAAATCAAGTCAACACGATGTGACGTCATATTCAAGGAAATTTTTTAAGTCATGTAATGTCAATACCTTTTGACAGTTTCGTGGATATTTACTGAGATTTCAATATTCAATACTAAACCCAAATATTTACCTGTAATTGCTCCTGGAGATTTTGCAGAGCCTGTTCAAGCTGTTTTCTACCGATTTCAGCAAGTTGGTGGTGATGCTATATAAAAATTGTCATGCAACTTAGTTTAATACTTAAATTCATTTTTAAAAAATATTACATCGTCATTGTTAGAATAACAATTTATAGTTTCTGTACAATAAAATTTATAATTACGTCCATTAAGTCTCTAATTGTTTACACGGAAATAAGTAACAAACTGTTTAAATAATAATAACGTTTTCAGACAAAATAATATACTGTAAAACCGAATTTTTTTCTACAATTCTCCTTTCGCACCGATAAAGTAAAATAATGCGCTTCAGGCTTCAACTATTCTTTAAATATAGTACATTGCTTATCTGTCACAAAATTAAAAGTTAAAAGATAGGCAGACTTTTACTTAGCATTTCTAAAATGAACTTCTATTTACTGGCTAAAAATGCCTATGAAATTTTCGCTGAATAATAATTTCTACAGTTTTAAATGGTGACAACAACCAACAAAATCAGAATACGTGAATGAAAATGATATAAAATATCAAAAAATGGCAATTAATCAAGAATTAAGAAAGTGAGATGATCTTTACTTGGTGTTGGAAGAGCATAGATTGCTGCTGCATGAGAGATTGTAGCTGAGCGGGGGTGAGCAGTTGTTGCTGTAGGAGTTGTTGAACTTGGTGAATGCTGGGACCGAGAATTAGGGAATTCCCGGAATTGTGGCATGCTACTGACGAATGGGACATGGGTAGGCACTGATTAGCCCCACTGGGCAACATTGGGGGTGACGGAGTTCCTACTTGACCGTTGCTTGTATTCATATTTCCATCTTTTCCACTTGACACATCTCGCATCTTGGCGACGTCAAACGCGGAAGCGTTTTGTAATTCTTTCTGACGCTGTTTCAAAGCTTTCACCAATGGGGGAGTCTGAAACGAATAATCATACACAAATGTCATTCTTCCAACTTGTCACACTTTTAAGTAGATATCCTCACGGAAACTAAAGTTATGCCTTGCTTGCTCTATTATCTGTATTCTGTAGGTATAAAAGAGTGAGACTTTTGTGATCATGATACACTGTGTCACAATTCTAAGAAATATAGGTAAGAATGTTTACAAGGGATGCTATATTGCAGGGGCTTATGTCAAATCCCGTAATATTAAGGTTTAGTGACTTTGATGATTTCCGGACACAAAACGATGAACTGGCAGAAGTGGAGTGAATGTTAAGGGTGTAGTAGTGGTTGTAGCTTTGTGGACAGGGTTGATAGTAAATATAAATCAGAGTGGAGTACAGTAAATAGGATTTCACAGTTAACCACTGGAGATAAGGCACAATAATGTTGAACAAGGAGAACAACTTTTAATGCAGAATCACTGTTTCTTTATGGAGGAAGTAGCCAAATGATTAAATGCCGATTTGGTTGCAATAAATACACATTGAAGACAGTGATGTCTGGTCGGGGAAAATCCCTCGGAGTGAACAATAAGACTCCAGACAAGACAAAACTGGTTTTTTGTTTGTTGGACTGAAATGGAGAGGAGTCGCTACTATTAAGTGGACTACATCGGAGAAACAGGGAACAAATGTACAAAACTTTCTTGTTCTTATCAGTAAACAGCACGGACTCTAAAACTCGTTCTTCTATAAACTACGATATATTACAGTGTAAAGACAAGTTGATCTGCTAGTCAATTTAGATGTGACAACTGGAATCTAGGTAGCTGAAGTTTTCTTAGCTCAACTAACTTGATACAATAAATTTGTAATCGCCAGATCAGAACTCTCTTTAACAAAAGCTACTACTTAAACTTCTCAACGGGATGTGCACCAGCTCGATGCAATATAACCGCCGACTCCCGGCTCGGGAAGCACACCGCTCAATTCTCCGTGCGCTATGCAATCATCTCACCCTCTTAAAACCAGCAATAGTAATTCCGTTCCTCCTCTTCCCAACTCTTCCACTACTACCTTACTGTCATAGAATTACTACACACAATACAACTTCCCTTTTTCTCCGAATACACTTTCCACACCATAAAAACCGTCTCTAAATCCAAACACTATTTTACACATTCTTTCGATTTCAATTAATTCAACGCTTTGTCTACATATTTGTACATTCTCCATCAATTATTCACTGCTAGGATGACATTTTTAAATTTACAAGCCGCAATTGTGTACTAAATTAAATTGACCTTACAAGAATGCCACCCAAGCACTTTAGGGAGCAGTTTTTCAAAATATTTTACCCATTTAGCTTCTATAGAACGTTTTTTAATTGACAATAAACCCCCGCAAAGAAAATAAGTATAGCGAGGAATAATCTAATGCATTCAATATTAGATTTCACCCTAATAACTGGTTGAGGTAATTAAAGGTGTGAGTATATACATGGTATATAGAGGTGACAAATAATGTCGCATTACCTAATGCCTCGACGATTTCACTTACAATTAGGGAGGACGTATAATTAGCAAATGAACGAGTGTGCGTGTACATAAATGTTTATAGAGACACAAGACCTGTACGTATAAATGAATATTACAATTTCGGTGAATGGCGGAGATTAGTAAAACACACGTTTGCAACTCTATAAGGATTTTAATAGAAGGCTTGTGGATTAGTGATGCAATGGGAGTGAGTAGTAACAATAAGTTCCATTGCAGTGCTAAAAGGTTGAAGACAGTTATTGAACGGAGTCCTTGTGTGCCACTGCATTTGATAATTTGATTGCTTTCTCGGGTTGGCTATTGGGCTGTGTATTATTTAATGTAAATAAGGCATGCAGTCTGGAAGGAATGCAAAATGTATGTGTATAGATACATGCATATCGTAAATGTTGTTTGTTCCTCATCATTGTCGATTAAATTTGGACGAGAATGAAATGATAAAGTGGGGAAATGTAACGGGGGCATAATGGATGTACATGCATTAAATAGTAGAGATACGAGGAGCGATATTGTGGACATGATGTGAGGAGCATCGAGCAACCGAGTTTGCATGCAAGAATCATTTCAAGAGTTACATCGACAGCTAGTCATTGATATCCATTAACTATTGGCCACTGCTGTACATAATAAACTCCTGAACAGGAAAATACATCTGTTTTCTGTTGTTCTTACAAATGTCTTGCACCTCGTTCTGTTGTGGTGCTGGCCAAAGGTAAATACGTTTATATTGTTTTGCAAACTTTGATAGTATAGTGTGAGTGACGTTACGTGACGTCCTTCTAGCCACCGTCTAATGAAAAGTCAATCAATACATAAACAATGCACCTCACTGCAATACCCGACCAAATCACTCCAAATCAAACACTGTTTTATGTTTAACTATTATTTCGCCAATGGCGATTCACTCAATAATTCACTGTCAATTAAGCCCCAACTAAATCATTCAGCATTGTGTGTTGGAGGTGAATATCGCTTTTCTTAAGCAGATTTTCCCGACAGAAGAAAACATGCTTCGATGAATTATTAATCCATTCCATATCCTATACGACTCTTTTCCTTGCCACCACGAATCACTGACCACTTCCATTCTCTTTCATTTAAGAAAAATATCTAGAAACTCACTTGCAAACTACAAATTCCCAAATAATCCTTGCGAAAATACATTAATTATAAATTCTCAATACACACGATCAACATGCGATAAAATGAAATGTCCTGCAACTACTATTTATTGTACTGCTATATCTTTCTGTCTCTGTACTCTTGATTGATTTACACAACCCTTTATTTTTTCGGGCTTTTAAATGTGCAACTACCTTTTATATTCAAGCAGTCGTTTAGGAATTCACAATTTGGGGATTTATTACGTCTATAAGCCATGATGGCTATTTCCTTCACAAATTCCTAGTTTTATCGCAATGTCTATACATATTTAATAAACAATACCAATACATGGTCAAAAGAATTTATGTACAAATTGTGAGCCGTCTATTTTGTGTGTACTATAAGGTATTCGTGGGAAAGTGTTTACTCCTTGTGTATCAGGAGTATATGCAAAAGGGAAGTTTATTGACTGCAACTCTGAGGAATTTCAGGAATCAGATGAAAATATCTGATTTTATTACTGAGGGGCTATAAATACCTGTTCTTATAGAGAGATAGTAGATAATGCTCTAGAAGTGTGCTCTTGAAAAAAGGTTTAACAACAAAAAGCAGACGAGTAGGAAACTAAAGTAGCAATGCCATAGTTCACGAGTAGTTCAGTCAAAAAATCAAGTGATGTAAATAAGTAGTGCATATCGCTGGCACATAAAGAAAAGGGATACCTATAGTAATATGAGTGGTACATCCAGATCGACTGTGTGCAGGGTGTAAGGAGGAAGACATGGGTTTTATATTTCCAGACACGCATAATCATGGAGAAAAGAAACATAAAAAGTCGGTGTAGCCAGCCACTGACTATCAATTCCACTATAGAGTTGTATAATAGTTGCATACACAAGATGAATTTTTGAAATATCTATGTACTATTTACATGGAGTGAGTGTGTGTAGAGTGGGATTAAATGCATTTTGTGGGTAGCGGGACGGTCAGGACAAGAGATGAAGAATATTGCTGTCTGACGAATCTGGGAGGAGGTACAGAATCCAATAAATCGCCTCTGAATTTTTTTCAATTGGAAGACTAGGGTTGGACATGCAATATGCTGATGTAATTAAGTCAGATTAGCCGGCAATGCACAGGGAGCAAGTCTGTGGGGAGAAGAAGGAGAAAGTTTAGTCTCTACTAAAGATAAGTAACTATAATATACATGATACATGTAATATGCATGACGATTCAGTATCTGCCTAAATAGACGTACCCACTCTGCCACTACGTACCCTGCATATTTTTTGCCTTTCCTGGAGTTTCCCGGAACAAAGCAAAGCCGACGATGTTGTAGTACTATTACTTATGAATGCATACATGTACCTAGAATGTGTGTTGCTTTAGTTATCTCGCTCATTCACTTATTGTTAGCATCAACCGACGTCTATTTATTACATATGTTGGCTACCATTACGGAAAAGTACAAGACAAGCAAAGAATCTTGGAACAGTATTTGTGTATTATTTATATATGACTCGCCTACAGACCTCTGTCTGTAGTACACATGTACATGGACCCAGTCACTCATTTTGAATGCAGAGACGTCAAGACAGAACATGGAAGGAGGCAGGGCAAAGGCCATTAAAGTAAACCCTGAATATGCTTATATGGCATAGAAGGTGGGAATTTGTATAAAATTATTTTTCTGCATTGCATAGGCAGGAAAGAAATGAGTGTCTGATTTTATATTACGAGAGGCATATAGTAGCATGGCCATAAATAAGAGCCTAAGTGTGAGGAGGAGTGTTTTAGTGGATGTAAGTATGTACATTGTACATGGATATGAGGAAAATGAATGTTGTCTGTAATGTCATTGAGAGGGTATTCTCGGAGTTAAGTGGGAGAGAGTGTCTGTGTGTTTGGGAAGATGCAGTAATGTGCCTCGCTAATATCCGTACATACACAACAGGGAAAGTCCTTTAAGGAGACTACATATTATGTGTATATTATGTAATGTGTTTCAAAAGTCAGCTCTTATGGGTGCAAGTATATGTGTAAGTAAGTCCCTAGCAGCCACTAAGTAAGTAAGCAAGGCAGTAATGTGGCTGATATTGTACATAGGATGTACATAGATGTACATAGGAGCATGGACAGTTCTTCTGTGCAGTAAGTACAGATATAAGAGTGCAATGCACATAAAGTCTCCATGTATGATGATGATGATAATGTGAGAGTTGGAGAAAAGTGGTGAAAGTTGCGTATGCAAAGAAGCGATCGGATCGTGGTGATGTTGCGGACTGGCGGCAGTAAAGAGCAAGTGTGGTCGGGTGGTCGCTTTGTTTTCGTCGTTAATTCGAGTGCCAGGAGCCGGGGAGCGTTGTCAGAGTCTCCTACCTAAGCCATTGGTATTCACCGGGGCACGCGAGGGCCAACTTAAAAACTCGCTTCGCCGTTTCATCCCTTTCAAAGGAAGATCCCTTATCACATATTTCATATGCAGGGCGATGTTTTGCTTGCCGGCAGCAATATTATTTCCATATTTTTCACATAATGCTCCGCTGTGTATGGCTTTTATTTCATGTGACATCATAGTAATGCATTTTAACGTCTTATCATTCATTGCAGCATCTCCACAACTCCATGCAAGAAGCACACACCGAGTAAATATTTGCTCACGATGGCCCATTTCGTCCTGCCTGCCCACAGACCAAATGCTATGAGACATTGTTATAAAAACGCGACCTGCATTCAGGACCTCGATAAAAGCGCCTCATCATCTCCGACACCCACTAAACAATCATATCTCGTGCACCTTCCCATTCCGTGTGCCAACTTTCACCCGGCCTTTCACTCAGCCCGCCCATCCTGGACATCATTCACTTGTACACAAATTCACTTCACTCGAGACTCTTCCAGAGTTATTGCTCTATAAAAGCTACAATTGTAAATTCAACAACGAGCACTACAGAGCCCGGGTCCCGCCAACTCTCCCCGTCTTCCTCCCGTCGTAAAAGAGACAAACAACCTCTGTGCCATATAATACACTTCTACACTGTATCATCCTTCTGCAATGACGACTCAAAACTTTGGCATGAAAACAACCATTCTCACATGATGCATCATCCCAGACCATGCCACACCATTCCATAACACATACAAACACATAATTCCAGCACTCAGACTCCTTTGGCATCATCATCATCGTCTCACCCAACCAGCTACATGCTACGTACCACTTTAGTCCCTACATACATATATACCATCATCATAGGTACCTACATAAGTACTATATATAAATAGGAGACACTGCTAGATGATGCTATGACAGAACTATGTACATCTAAATAAGTACTTGCATCTTCGGACTGGAAATCTCCTCTCAAACTCTTCTGGTGTCACAATAAGAGGTATACAAACCTACTAATACACAAGTAACCAGTCAGTAGTGCATCCTACATAAGTAATGCGAATAATACGATGGAATGCATAAAGTCTCATCCTCCACCACTCTGTACATACACGAAAGCACTCCTCATCCACTCTCCTCCAAGAGTCATTCTCTATGACAAGGACACTTGTAATATTAACATATACTTCACAATCCCCTTTTTACTACTGAACTACTACGTACTACTATATATATGTCTTCGTCTATCCAGTGTATCTGCAGTTCCATCATTTCAATAACAAACTCATCATAGACACAAATAGCTACATTCTTATAATAAACTTATATACTCTGATCTCTCAATACTATATCTCTATATACATACACACAACAAATGCTCATCACATCGGATAAGACAAGAGTTTTCCACTTCCCAACAATATTTTATTGTGTGTACTTATACATTACAGAACAGTAAAACGATCAGCAATTTTGGCTCTTTCTGTGCAGTTATTATGCAAACAGGAGCCAGTGGGTATCCAAGCTACACCCCATTTAATTTCCTCAGTAGAAACCTATTAGACGCTAGCAGACATACCAAATCTTCAATTCCTGACACGCTTATACATAGAACTTAATTACATTTCTTATGTAAAATAAAATTTACTGAATGTTGTATCCCTATTGGAACCTCGAATGCTAATTATCAAAATTTATGCAAGAAAGTGCTTGTCCATTTCCCAATTTTAAATTCATTCAAGCAATTGATGCATGTTTTTAAACGGCTTTAACTGAGTAGCATAATTTCTTAAGCAGAGTGACAAAGTATTGTTTCCATTAGAAAAATGTTGCAGAAATGTATAATACCGAGACATTGCCCAATGGCATGCACAACGGAAAACATATTTACTTATTTTAATAGCTACTAATAGTTATTTGTATTATTTAAATGATGTAGGTTATAAGTAAATTGGTAGGAACTGGTTATTGTTATGGCAGAGCAGTTAGTGAGCCAAGACCTCGTATTGTCTCTGGTTGATAAAATTATCATCTTCGTTATTACCCATGTCAGCGGCAACAAGCCAAAGGATAGAGTTGGAAAGGGCTGATGGCCCACGAGGGACGTTTTGGCCTGAAGATCTCACCATTAGATCATAGGCTCTCTGGAGAGGGAAAATGAGCAGGAATCACAGATCATATTCGTTTAGAAGATGATGGGATTGGGACGAGAGGAGAGGGAAGAGCGCTGAAAGCGTCCGTGGCGTGGCACATATGAGACGCTCGCAGGGGAGACGCGCGGGCTCCCAGCTCCGAATGTCAAACGAAAGCCAAGTGTTTGAAAAGAAGGCAAGTGTCGGGTATTTGTGGACCAAGTGACGGAGACAGAGGTGACGCTGCTAAGAACTGATGGGCTTTGCAAAGCCCATCAGTCACGATGATATGACTATTGGTAATCTTCATGCGTCACCCCAGAAGCTGACTGTAATAGCTATAATGGCTGAGGGAGTTAAGGCTACAGCCTAAATGTCACTGCAAAGAACAATAAAAGTGTCAACGAAAAATTTGTATAAGAAACCCCTACATCTTAGATTGTGCGACAATATCATATTAACGTGGAGCACACGTTAACCTCAAATCTCCTCTTCAGAATTCATCCTGTCGCCCTGATTATTTATGCTCAAAAATGTCTCGTCTTCTTTGCACAATGTACTAGGCAGGCTGACAACTTCCAAATATCGTCTTCTTGGCTCCCTAGAGTCTTGTCGCCCAGCTACTGCCGTCTTTAACTTTGTTTTCCATTTCTATATGGTACAGTTCCCAGAATAATTACATTTATTTCAGAATATTTTCCCATTTTTCATTGTTGAGCTCTACTTATTTTATCTATTGAGTTTCCCCTATTTTTGAAGACAGTACAAAAGTATCTCTATCCATATTCTGAACGGAGAGTGAAACTTAGATAGATTTGTAGAGTGTGTATGTTATCGTTAGTGAAAGTAATAAGGGTCATAAAATAGAATTTCAATTCTAAATAGCAATGGAGAGAGAGAAAGTTGTAAATAGAGAATGACCACGGGAGGAAAAAGTAGAATAACATTAGAAATGCATTGAATTGCAGGAATCGGAGTCGGGTGGAGGTAGGTAAGTAGAATATGTGAGAGTGGAGATAGTAAAGACAGTTTCTCTTTGGGCTTGTATATCAGCGTTAGCTATCAGTCGTATGTTACGTTTACGTAAAATAGAGCATTAGAGTAATGCCTGTGAAAGACTTACGGAATGAAATTGTTTTGCTCTGTTATGAGTGTAAGCATTGCTGAGGAGTGTAGCGGTCGGCTTTTGGAGGGAATGAATGATGAGGGACTGTCGGCTGGACAGACAGAGATTCAGATGTGTCGCATGTATCTGAAGATGTACAGACGTACTTTACTCCAATCGGAACACATTTCAGAGAGAAAGAAGGACAGGGCACGATACACTGTGGATGGGAGATTACCAGTTCAGATTGCCTCCTTGGACGGAGAAGTGCCGACTGTGGCAAATAATATCTCCCTAGTATTTACACTTCTTACTACTAAAACCTATAGGTAGCTAAACTATACGTAGAATCTCAATAACGTCCCCTAAACTCAACTAAGTATTCCTGTTTGGTTGCATTGACAGCTTTTGGCTTTATCGGAAAAAACTCATTTCCTCAGGAAAAACATGGTAACTAATATTTCAATATCTATGCTTTGCAATTTATTTTAAATGTAAATTATACATTTATTTGAACTTGAATAACATAATAATAGTATTTAAGGACATAATCCATTTGAGAATGTAAACGATATTTTTCTATGATGCACCAAGGTTTTTGGTTGGTCAAAGAAAAAGGTTTGCTGTATGAATGTTGGAAAAGAAGGTTGGGGTTGTAGCGGAGGATGTACGGTATTGTTATTAGGATTGGTTTGAATGTGGTAGTATGTAGCAGGAAGTGCGGAATATATATTTGGGATGGATGGTCGTCTCGGGTGAGTACGTGTTTGGTTGTGGGGTAAGTGGAAGAGTGTCTCTATTAGTTAGAGTGTGTAGAGCTGGGCGAGAGTGGCTTGGGTGCTCGGACAGTGAAAGTGTTGGCGAGGAGAAAGCTGAGTGAAAGGAGCGTTTTAGGCCTGAGAGATAGTGAGGCCTATGGAATGCAATGAATGGCGCTCAGGTACCTCGACACTCTCATCCATAGCGACCCACTTGATATTCGGCTAAAAGAGGTTTAAGAAGAGTCCGCCGTAATGTACTACACTCCATTTTCGTTAATGTCGATGACTCTTGAATTTCACACACGAAAGTCCATTTTTACGATGGCATATTGAATCCTTGAATGCGATTCCCAGTCGTCAGAGTATCCATCTCCTTCTAAATGGCAATAACATAGGTTCTGATTTACGACTCCCCACGTTTCCCTCTGCGACGGACTATACTTCACACTTTTCTTCCCCATGGAAAATATATTACAACACTATCCCCACACGTACCAAATAGCCAAAGTTGAAATTTACAGTGGCCATCACCAGTCCGATGGGACGAAAAATACCACGAAATTTATTCTTTCGGCTTCTAATTCACAGCACACGTGATCTCCGCGGAATCCGTCCCGCTAACTTGTCCTAACTTGACCACTGTCTCTCAGGACCCGACACTGACATGTTTTATTTCTAGATACAAAACTAAAGGATTAAATCCCTTCAACACCCGAAATTACAAACGTGGAAAACAATTCTCCTAAACAAAACCTGTCAAACTGTTCCCTGGCTACTCATGACTCATGTGCAAGAGGCTAATGTACACAAATCTATTAGATAAATAAAAAGGAAAACAATTGGATTGAAAAGGAGTTCTATTTATAAGATGTGATGTCTCAATAACAGAACCGCCTCCAATGTTAGCAATATATCACAAGAAATATTCTTTTATTAGCCTTATAGCAATCCTAATGTTATGGCACTGCTGATTGAAACGGATCCATATAAATACAGAGGCTATACATGTGACATAAGCGGAGTAATAAAGAAGGCAGAGAGTGAGTGAGTGACCAATAAGTAGTAGTGCCCATACTCCTACTACTATTCTACTACTACTATGTATTACTACTACTCCGACTCCGACGACCAAAGTGTTTGCGGGAGTTAACGGGAAATCTCCCTTGCCCATCAGCCTATAGGTTGACCGTGAGGAGAAAGCCGTTTGTTGCCCACCAAGACTGACATAGTAAATATTCTGGAGCATTTAGCTCCGAATCGGGAGAGATGCGTATGGAATAGCGTTCTAGTGTTACTACGACAAAGTGAGTGTATGTCCTGATGTAGTAAAGTATGTATAGTATGTATGAGTGATGAAAAAAGACACGCGACGGGACAATTTGCTGGGAGTCTGTCTTTTCTAGAGGGACATCTAGAGGAAAGTGTTTTTCATAGGAAAATTGCACCATAATGCTCTGATAGACCCCTCCTCCGATAGTTTTTCTTCGATTCCCATCTATGCAGTAGGTATATTGAACCTTAAGGAAGACGATTGTTCTTTTTTATTTTTTCTCGCCGACAAAATGCCCCCTTTCAAAAGCATTCCTTGCAATAATTCAAACAACTGCCTATGCTATTTGGCATGGCAGGCGTTTACTTTTCCGAAAAACTTTTACACTCTCGGAAAGCGAAGCGATGGACATTTCCTTGCTCTCATCCACTAACCGAGCAAGTTATGAGCTACCAGTACACTCTCTCTACATAAGTATAACACGTACTGTACAGATATTATTATACTTAGTAGTCCAACTCACTCAATACTACAACAAATGTACCTTACTTACTATTGCTACAATTCTAAAGTCAGTCACTAAACTATTACATACCCTATACACAGCAGCGGCACTTTTACAATCACAAAACGAAGAAACTATTGCCTTGTCTCTTCCAGGGCAGACTAAATATATACTAGAACTACGTAGTAGTGGCACCGAGTATTATTTGTATGTATGTACCTTGTTTTTCTCTTGTTCTCTGTCTCTCTAGATGTACATTTACTTATGTATGTATGCACATTTACTTATGTATGTACATAAATAGGTATTCTCCTAGTAGAGGTAGTATACGATAAATTGCTCCTCTTCTTCCCCACGCCTGTAGGTACCTCACATAATATTAAATATAAAGAGGAGAAACTGAGTCACTTTATTTTCCAGTCCTCGGTTAGCGTTAGTGCTCACTGATAAAAGATCTGTACTGGAAAATAGAGAGTCTGAGCATCGCCACTAAAATCCTCACATTGACTCGAGTCTATGGAGTGAAAGCGAAGAAGGAGTGAGCGAAAAGTGAAATCATTCACGGTGGGACGAAACTGCCGGCTTTGGCCTGGCTTTTTTCTGCATTTAGTGAAGCGGCTAATGGATTCCTCCCACATCGGCGTCCGCTTCCCACAAATCATCAACAACAACCAACGATAACCTGCCATTGCTATTCATGACAATCGATGTAAGACAGCGTGCCGAGCTAATCGGATCACAAACCAAGTATTGAGAAGTGATCAGAGAAAACAATAATCGAGATGGAGAAATTAGGTGGAAAGTCGTTGATAGGAGGAAGTGGTGCACTCGAGAGAAAGCACCAACATTTCAAAACTTCTCCCAAATAAGTGCTCGAAGAACCTAGTAGAACCCGGGAGAGAAAGTGAATATAAAGTCCCATTGTATCTCTGTATACAGGAGGATACTATTAAATAGATTATTATGACCTTTAGTATAATAGATCTCAAGTAATAGAGTCCCCTAAGCATTCAGATTCTTTCATTGTCCACGCTCTCGATTAACTGTCTGCAGATAAATATTAGTACAAGAGAGAGTCTCGGTTTTGTTTTTGGCTCATTGTAGCCAGCAAGTGATGAGAGAGAGTTAGAGAGTCGGGGAAAGAGTCACTAAAATCAGGCTGACTTCTCAGGTCACAATTTGTGGAACTTCCCAACTGGATGCCGACCATAATAGGCGTTGCAGAACGAAAAAGAGTCGAGTGTGAAAAATAAAGTACCAGTTCTAAGGAAGCTCAACCACGCGTGCATAATTACCAGCTTGGGGCAAAGATTCTCGGCCAACTCACAGATAAGGTGATGCTTTTCCCCATAAACTTGATGTAGCAGTTATTTCTCTCTTCCACTCGCTCTCTTTCACTCTCGCAATCTCCAACGGGATACCCGGCACTGCCCTCCCTTCTATCTCATTTATACCAAACGACTCCATCCATAGCGCACAGAACGCTATACTAATTGTATAAGGAAGAGACACAATATTTTCACTGTTACCCACTTACTTAGGTTACTTTAGTGTAACCCAAAGATATTCAGATGCCAGATAGCACGACAACCACTATAATAATGTATTTTAATTCTGCCTCTCTGTTTATGCTCTCTAGTTTACAGTTCTACTCATCTCTGTCCTCCTATAGACACTTTGTTAACTAAAACACTTGTATGAAATGAGATATACAACCAAAAGTTGAAAACACTCGAATTGACCAATAGTAGCAACTGGGAAGGGTATGTACTCAGTTATAGTGGTACAATATTATTACAGTCCTCTGCTTACCTGCTGTAGTAATTCTACACATAAAATCATCTAATTGGCTCCACGGAGACTACTAGACTTTTTCTTTCTTTCCTCTAACTTTTCCTATCAGTTAACGTCCCTCTCGCCTACCCTCACTGCTCATTCCGTGTAAAGACGACGAAATCATTTCTCATACACAATGAACAATCTTGAAATATAACGTATCACGCTGTTTGCTTTCCCTTCTTACTGACTCCCTTTTATTTGGTACTAGTATTACTCCTTTCATAAATCTCATGTGCCGACGTAAATACAAACACTCCTTCCACTTCACTCCAATCTCTTTCCCCAACTTTTTTTAACTGAATATCTGCCTAAATAACTAAGTGTATTAAATCTTAGAAATTTATACATATACTCCTTATTTTACTCAACAACAGACTGAATTCGTGGAGAAATCAATGGAGAAAACAATACAGTCATTTATCTGTTTCTTATTCAAGACAAGAAATAATGCAAAACTGAGATAAGATATGTAGAATGAGTATTTTGAATATCTCAAGCGACACACAGTGAGCATGCCACAGAATTTACTATAAGAAAAGTAGGTACTTTATAGCGTGTCTCATGTGAATGAAACTACGTAGCTAGAGATTAGTACTCTGAGCACAGGAAATGACTTTTGCACTTTTAGCAGTTAAGGATATTTTGTATTCATCACTGCGTATGTGCTTCATTTCTTATAGAATTATGCACTGGAATTAGTTCCTACTAAATACTTTTTACTTTTACGACGGAAGTTTATATAATTATTGTATATGTATACCAAATGTTAAATAGTACAAACAATAAAAGGATCTGGAGAACATGATTATTGAGATTATTATTTCGTGCATGAATGTATCTATACATATTCTTATAGAGGTGTTATATGCTCATCTAATATAATAATTTTATTAGTAGAGACATTTTTAAATAGCTATAGTATATATAACGTTACATGTATTATATTATTATATTATTTACCTGTATAGTAATAGCATTGTTTGTACAATTGTAATGTTATTAGATAATATTATAACATAAGTATAGTATGTCGTACTAGAATGTCAGAGTAATTGTGGAGAACGGAGGGGCTATTGCTTGACGGGTGACAATACAATGCAACTGTTATGATTTTACAGTGTGGGCTTCATTGGGTTATAGTTAGCTGTTTAGCGGAGGGAGAGTTAGGTAGGCCAGGCAGGAGTCATGGGCAAAGGCAGACAGGGCAAAAGGGAAGAAGACTCGGGAGGAAGTTTGAGTTGACTGTGGAATGAAGTGTAGAACTAGAGGCACAGTCGGAGATATGACATATGCTGGCAGTGCTAGAGTTCTGGAATGCAGACGTGGATTGCAAATTGAGAAAAGTGCTTATCAACTTAATTCGGAGGCACTACAAGAAGATTTCATGGATGAGATAAGCGGCGAAAAAGCAACGGGAAACGATCCCGAGAGTGTAATTCAAATAAAAGTTGCACGAAGCTCATTTGTGCATGTTAAAAGGACTCAATAATCACGAAAATGTGATGCCATTCCTACCTCTTTTTCTCTGCTGCTTTTATTTAAAATTCAAACGCTCCCTTCAACTTTCTCACATAGATTCTCTCATCCTCCTCGTCTGCTTGGGCAAGAGTTCCAGTTCCTCCTCGCCCTCCATTCTTAATGCAATCCGACGACCAGAATTACATTCGTCGCATATACCCTACCACTTCCTAAACTACCAAAAAAACTCCCAGTGTACATTTACATGTACATAGTAGAGGTACCTACCGAGTACAAACATCTTACACAGTATACATAGAAATGTATTACTTAGACTACCTATACAAATACATGTATATGTGAATAGTATCAGATTCGACAGACTTGCTTTTCCTGCCTGGAGGAGCTCTAACTAATTACAATGGCAACTCCCTGCCCAGTTACTTTCCTTAGGTTTTTACTGATCCGTCTTACAAATATGCTCTTCCCAGATCTTCCCGTACAATATACTCTGTATAGATATACTTGGAACAATCACAGTCAACTACTCGTCTCATTCTTAACCTTACCAAGTCCCATGCCATCCCCAACTGGCTTTTCTCACCAACATAACATTCCAGAATTTCCCATTAAAAATCCCGTTGTCATTACGACGATGCATAGGTATGGAAAATATTTATAAATCTATCTACCTATAATGATACACACACAATTAGAATGCTTATACAAATATTTTCTTGTCTTGGGACGTCAGTTTACTGAGTGGACACAATTTACTACTATATCATGTAACAATGCCCTTTTGTAAGTTGAGCCCAATAATATAATATTTACAGTGTACAGATTTTGATTGATTTGGATTGAGTCCATGAAGGAGTTGAAATAAGATTTTGGATGTGTAGAGCTCAGACATCTAGAAATCTCTTGCATGGCAAGAAGTCAAGAGACAGTTGTGAATTGATGTTTGCAATAGGAGCTGAAGGGTGAGGAAAAAGTGGCAGAGAGCTCTTCATGCGAGAACTCGAATATTTGGTGCTGAGAGCGTTGCGAAATTTTGTTTGGCAGAAGCAGAAAAATCCTACATTGATACTCTTTCTATGCGTCTATACTAGAGTATACTAGAATATGCTAGGATATGTACATCTGGGAGCACTCGTCTATGTCGAATATGCCTACGATGTCATTTTATAGTGAGAAGATGACATGGTTATCTTTCGGAAGAGAGTGTTGGACGATTCTGACCCTGCTACTTACACACACTAGGTAGTAGTAGGTGTTCAATTGGAGGAACACACCAAGGGACCTGAGCGGGGCCTAGAAGAAACACGTGCATTAGATGGGAAGATTTGGTTTTTTGAGGCCTCAGCCAGGGCCCTTTCTACTGTGTTAACACAATGCTGTAGCTTTTAGGAAACAAAAGGCTTTCTTGACGGAGGGATACCATTGACAGTGGGGAGTGATGAGTGACCTATGCAATACATTAGAGAGTGTTAAGCAACGGCTTAATGGAAGTGTGTGGTGTCCAGAGGAGGGTTTAAATAAGAGTCCTCTGTTGTATAGTGAGAGCTGAGGGATGAAAGCGATGCGGTGAAATAAAAGCAATTTCCTCGATATCCATCTTCCATTTTTCTCTTCGGCTTCAACACGGACCAATAGTAATAATCTAGTATCTCATCCTTTTTGAATCAGATGCCCAGCTCTCTCTTGTTCCTCTTTCTCTCCTCGCCTGAATTTTGTCAATGGAGAAAGTGTCTAGTTTTCTTTTTCCGTTTCGCCTGCATAATCCAAACGTGGTGTCCCCCATTTGGCCAAGGTGCTATCTTTACGGACATTGACGCAAGATTTATGGAGTTGAAGCCGATAGGGTAACGGCCGTCCCCTTTTTCTACTGACTCTAAAGAAAATCAGCCGTCACCGAAACAGCAGCGACGCATGAAATACTCACCAATATTAGCATTTACCTATATGGATTGCTTACTGATCAATGGACTTTGCTGATAGGATGTCTGTAAGTAGGTGGCTGTGGCTCCCTCCAATTCATTGCCCAGACCTCCTTCCACTCACTTAGATGCGATGTGTGATGCTCATAAACATATGTGTGTGGTGGTACCCGAAGACATCCCGGAGCCCACACACCTTTCCTGCCTTCCTCCAGCCACTATCTCTCCGAGAATCTAGTTAGTCCCCATTTCATTTGATGTCACTCACTTATAAGCACACTTGGTCGTCAACCTCGTAATATTATTGGAAAACTGTTAGGACTCATGACACCACGCGCATATTACAATATATCATCTCTCTGTAATGTAACTACCTACTTACTATTAACTATATTATCGACTCTCCACTCACAGAGTGTATCTATACAACAATGAGCATTAGGGATGCTGCGGAATAGAAATCTATATAGTACATATACAAATCTAAAATGTATATACATTAGAAATCTATATAGATATGCATTAGAAATGTATACGTCTGTAGCGTCAACTCTCCAAAGAAATGAACTTGAGCTGTGCCCGACTCTTCTTTACTACAAATGTATGTCCAGTACTACTTACTACGTAGTAGGTACTGGAAGCTTCAGTCACTCAGTGGACATGAAATGCTAAATTATGAGCCATTGGTGAAATTGGCTGAAGACGAGGTGCAGTGCATCAATATCGCCCCAACTCCGTTTCTGTTGATAAGGGAATTAGCATGGAGCTCAGTCTAAAATCAAGTAAATCATGGGGAGGGACGGAATAGTTGCAATTTTCACTCACGCCGGCTGTCCCGGTCATTGAGTAAAAAACGGTCGAGTGCGACAGATGTCCAAATGCATTCATGTATATTTTTAGGGAAGCGTTGTCAGTGGCCAGCAGTTTTTAATGTTCTTCCCGGACGATTCTAACTCTAAAAAGTCTTTGTGCAAAACAATCTCGCTGGCTGGGGAGGACAGTGGCTGGCGAGCAGAGACCATTAGATTGTAGGCCATTTGGCTCTAGTCATGCACACTCAGCATTTAAGTAAAACTCAGCAATTCGCCTTCATATCCAACCGTCTTCAGGGTCTCTACACATCCTGGCAGCATCGCTCAACTACTCTCTCCTCCTTTGCCAATACAGCCAACACATTCATCCCATTACACACTCGACACCAATATATTATTATTAGCAAATACATAATATACATACACACATAACTACGCTCTGCATTATAGCTACACATTTCACCACTACACACTTACAACTACTGACACTTCACAACACCAACCATCCAATACCATCGCTGAAAAATTGTCACAATCCCTACATTTCTTTCTTTTACTTATGAGTCCTTTCCGTCAAATCAGATCCACATACTTACATAACACGCAGCTTCAGCCCAACTGTCTCATCACTTTTCCTATCCTTTAGTCAACCAATAGCTTTCGTCCCATCCCCAATCCAAACGTTTATTTAGTCACGCACTCAACGCTCACCACAATAATACAGGTTCATAAACTAGCCTTTTACTTATAAATCGTGCATTTGTCTGAGAAAAAGACTGAGAAACTAAATTTTCATTGATTTATTAATTTTTCAACTGTCATTGAACGGTTTTTTAATCGTAAAATAGAAATCACTTAATTTATTGATGTTATTTACGTTATGTGGTTAAAAAAGAAAATGGCATATTATATTGTTGAAATATTCAGTCTGTAGTCTGTACATC